>CM076570.1:1005683967-1005819947 GCA_034641835.2 Pinus albicaulis
TGTTTGTAGACTTAAAAAGGCTCTATATGGTCACAAACAAGCTCCAAGGGCATGGTATTATCGTCTTGACAAATATCTTCATCAACAAGGATTTTCAAAGGGATCTGCTGATAGTAACTTATACACAAAAATTGAAAATGATAAACTATTGATTGTGGTTGTATATGTTGATGATATCATTTTTGGAAGTAATGAAGAATCTATGAGTCGGAAATTTGCTTCTGTCATGCAGCAAGAATTTGAAATGTCTTTACTTGGGGAACTAAAATTCTTTCTTGGCTTACAAGTGCATCAAACTACAGAAGGTATATTCTTATCTCAAGCAAAATACCTTAAGCAAATTCTGAAGAAGTATGGGATGGAAGAGTGCAAACCTGTAAGTACACCAATGGTAACCGGATGTAATCTCAGTTCTCATGATGATTCTCCCACGGTGAATCAACCAGAATACAGATCTATGATAGGAAGTCTTCTGTATCTCACTGGGACTAGAACAGATATTATGCATGCAGTTGGGATTGTTGGACGATTCCAAGCCAATCCAAAAGAGTCTCATCTCCAGGCTGTCAAAAGAATATTCAAATATCTACAAGGAACTCAAGACTTTGGACTATGGTATCCAAAGAATGTTGATCTTACTCTTCATGCTTACACTGATGCAGATTGGGATGGAAATGTTGATGATCGGAAAAGCACAAGTGGTGGTGTATTCTATATGGGACCCTGGTTGGTATCTTGGTTCAGCAAGAAGAAAAGCTCTATTGCCTCATCTACAGCAAAAGTAGAATATGTGGCTGCCGCATCATGTTGTACTCAACTTCTATGGATGATGCAAACCTTACAAGTCATTCAAATCAAATGTTCACCTCCTATCTCCATTATGTGTGATAATACAAGTGCCATGAGTATTTCAAAGAATCCTGTTATGCATTCCAAGACCAAGCACATTCCCATCAAATATCACTTACGTGAACAAGTGCTTGAACAAAAAGTGAAGTTGGAGTATGTTCCCTCCAAAGAACAAGTTGCTGATATATTTACCAAACCTCTGCCTAGGGAAGCATTCGAATATCTCAAACGGAAGCTGGGAATAGTATCTGCCTCTCAGAAGATTATATCTGCTTAATTTCAGAAGATTAAATTGGATACGTGGGTTTCCTGAAAGACAGTCGCGTATATACGCGAGTTATTACACAGAAAACCGCGTATGGGTGGTTGTTGACAAAGTTTATGGGTAAGCATTCTTCAGCACAAGCTATGGTGTTGTTTGGTATCTCTGATGTTGTTACTCAAGCTAAGGAGGAGTTTTGGTCATATGGAAAGGATGCACAGTTTCAGGGGGAGCATTGGCCTAGCTGAGAATAATGCATTGTTGGCATTATGATGGTTCTGAAACTTGATCTCTCTCTTGAGGTATTTTTTGTTTTGGTTGTGAAAAGTCATACTTGTACTTTGATGAAAAGGTCATGTTGAGACCCATGATGTAATTTGTAATATTCAGTCTTGTTCAAATTTGTAAACCCACTTGGTTGGGTAGTTGAGTCAATTTGTGTAAACCCACTTGGTTGGGTATTTGAGTCGCATATGTAGATCCACTTGGTTGGATATTTGATGTAAGTATGAGTCTTGGTGATAGGAAAGTCATAGAATCATGCACTTCATTGAAAAATATGTTTGAGGATTCAACATGAACTCAGGGGGAGCATGGTAACTTCAGTGCACATCAGATCTGCAGAGCTATTATGTCTACATAAGGGGAAAAACCTTGTGTTGGTATTGATCCGCCCTTTGCCCTTGATGCCAAAGGGGGAGAGTGACATGGTGTTTGAATATCATGAATAATGGTTGTGCTTAATATATCTATCTGTTATGGTGATCAAACACCATCGTGGTTGCCATCAAGTCCAAAGGGGGATATTTTTGGCAATATGATGCAGAGTGTTGTCCTTGATGGCAACCGACTTGAACAATTTTTTCTTGACTTGATGAACTTGTTAAATGATGTAAATCTGATGTATCTAAAATAAGTACAGAAGGTAATGATGGAAGGAATGTCAGTATGTACCAAAACATGATGAAAAGAGTATGTCTCAAGGCATACGCGGATTTGTCTAGACAAAGTAGCGTATGCACGTGGGAAATAACGTGCCAAGTCGCGTATGGGAAAAAGCACTCTAAATTTGTAAAACCAGGGGTAAGTACCATGGTATTGACCCATTGTATTGAATGATGGTTCGCCTATGTGATCCCGTCCAGGAATACCATTGAAATTTATGTGGTTTTGACTCATGGTAATGATGAAGGGTAACCCTATATAAGGAGAAGAAAATCATTGTGCAAAAGGTGTGAAAGTGTCTAGGCTTTGATGAATACTTCACTCTGAAGTATATCTGTATGGTTGAAAACTATTCCTAATTGATAGATCTGAATCTATGATGCACCTATGAACATGATGAAGGCTCAAGATCTCTAGATCTAGAAATGGTGAATGTCAAGGATGATCTGAAAAGAAGTGAAGAAGACCTGGCGCAATCCTGTTGAAGAGATTGAAGAAATCTGGGTAATTTTATAGATCTGGTATGTGCTGCAAATTTTATCTTTTATAGATCTACACGCAGGTTCGTTTCATGAAAAGCGCGTGTATATGCGGTTCTATGGAAGGAAAAGCGCGTATGAGCAGTTACGGTTTTTCCCTGAAAATGCACTGAAGTATACTCGGGTTCGTCGTCTGGAAAGCACGTATATACGCGGGTCTGATTAAGTAGAAGTGCGTATGATTTCTGATCTAATGGTTGCTGAAGGTTGAATGTGTTTCCTCATATCTATTTTGAAGTCTGGGTTATATCTGATATTCTAGTTACAGTGGTCTCACTATTCTGTTTGAAGCAATGAGCAAGGTACGATTGTTGATAAGTGAAGGGTTGTGTTGAAGCTGTTTGATCCAGTTTGAAAATTGATGAAACATGGTCTGCAGTGGTGCTGAGGGTCGAAGCCTTCAGTCAGGGGGTTGTAGCTCCCTTCCAGAAGAGGCTGGTAAATGAGTTCAGGGGGTCGTAGCTCCCTTCCAGGAGAGGCTGGTAAACGAGAGTAGAGGGTTGTAGCTCCCTTCCAGGATAGGCTGGTAAATGAGAGAAGGTTGTAGCCTTCTACAGATGGGTGCCTGCATGCTGGTTTGAGTCTGCACCAGTACATGATTGTAAGAAGTTTTCTTAATAATAAATTTTGAAGGCTGAAACGACAGCAGTGGTGGTTTTCTCCCGAATTGGGTTTCCACCTAAAAAATCCTGGTGTTCATGTGTGTTGCATATGTGTGATGATTATTTTGTTCTGTCTACACCTGTTTACTATTTCTGAAATATCTGATGAATGAATAATGCAATGATCTGAGTTAAGATTCAAACTCATAATTAGATCTCTAGACATACGCGAGTTCTGTAAGGGATATCCGCGTATATACGCTAGTTGCCTTTAGTAAAGTAGCGTATGGGTTTTTAGAAAGGAAAAACAAAATTTTGATTGTCTGCACTAAATACTGATTCAGCCCCCCCTCTCAGTATTTTTCCCAACACTATCACTGCAAGATATTTTCTCGAAGCTTCTATAATTCACTTTTATTGAGATTTTTGGAATTTACTTGCGCCTTTTTGATCTTACAGGGGTCCGCACCTTTAACACAGATAAAGTGCATTCAGGTACGCAAGAGAGCTGAACATTGGGTGTGGGACCACAAGCAAGATAGAGAGAAAGTGCGATACCAAAGTTTAGGAGACTTTTAGGAACTTTTCTCTGATTTTCAAGGCTTGACATGAGGAACTAACATGTTAGACTTGCAAAGGGAGAGGTATGAGTTATAATGAGCTCATACACATAGCAGAATGTTAGGATGACAATTTTTAGTGTAACAGATTGCCCCCTACAGTGTAAAGTTTGAAATAGATGAAGATGAAGTCTGTCATATATGAAGAATGAAGTACTTTATCATTTCAAGGATTATCCTGTGGACACCCTCGTCGGAACCTGTAAAAACATTCAATGAAAAATATATATCTGTAATCATATCATCGCTAAGGTAGGCATTCCCATACTCAGATCAAAACTAACTAGAAACTAATTCAAACTGTTCTGATATAGGAATGATTTTGAGTACATCACAGTATAGACATGTGTAGACACAGTATGGACGCAGCCATCTGTTTATAAATAGTCCACTGTATAAATGATAACAAAATTCCTCACAACCTGGATGGTAGAAACTAGATCCAAGGTCTTGATTTCCGCATCTCAAACTAGTACGATTCTATCCATGTGACTGAATGTGTCGAAGTCGAACATGGTAGAAACCACTTGATTACCAGTCAATGATGTAAATTTTTAACAAGTGTGAAAGTAACGACCAGTAATCTCAATGGTTCTCAAAGTACTCAGTACAATCCATGAAATGTGAATGAATGAGTTGAAGTCGAACACATCGTGGAATCGTTTGATCGAAGGTCAATGATGCAACCTGTCGTCGAAGGCGAGAAACCTGCCATTGAGGCATGCAGATTCCAAGGTACTGACGATTTCTGGATCAACTTCCTAGATAAAGAGTTGTCGTCGATAGAAAGTGATCCGTCGTAGGCAAGCCCACAACACGAAATCATAGATCAAGTTTTGAAGAAATATATTGGCAAGGACTGACTTAGGGATGGTCAAAATGGAAGACAAATATTTCTCAAATGAATGGTTTGTTTGAACTGTCCTCTTGAACACATAACGAGACTGCAGATGGTTTGGTGACAATTGACCCAAAGCTAATACCCAGAAACCAGTTGAAGACTTTCAATATGGCTTGATTAACTGTTAGGAAAAGTATTTTCCCAACCCAGGTGAACAAAAGTGTCGTGTTCAAGAGTGGTTAACTGAATTTATGAAAAATCAAAATCCAACAGACACACCCATTTTTCTCTCTTTTCCCCCACCATTTCTGGCAAGTACCTCTTTATTTTTGACAAGCTTGAGGAGGATAACATTTTCTTGTTCATAAGTTTATCCTTCGGATGAGTCCAACTTAGTTTAAGATTCAAACCCTAAGAAGGAGTGGTTCGTTCCTGTTTAAAATTGAACAAGTCCTTTACTGTTAAATTTTAACGAGTCGAGTATAGGAGAAACTCAGTGTTTTTCAATTTAGGGAGTCAGAAGAAAAAACTTAGGAAAACTCCATGGGTGTAATTTTTCGTAAATTTAGTGTCTCGAGCCTGAAAAAGGGTAAAATAATGCGAGAGAGAACTCTATTGACCATAATTAGTCAACTTATACCATTTTCGTAAATATTCCATTTCAGTCCGTAAAAGGGGTAAACTTATACTGAAGGGAAGATCATTAATTTACTTTAACGAGTTTGAATAATCAAGTACTCGGCAATCTTTTCATGTTTAGAGAGTCTGAAAAGGGCTTAAAAGAGGACTCCAATGTTTCGCTTTTTCGTAATTTTCAAGAGTCCAAAAAAGTGATAAAAGTATACTCAGTAGTTTCGCTTTTTCTGTAAATTTTAACGAGTCCGAAAAAGGGATAAAAATGTACTCATGGTTTTCACTTTTTCGTAAGTTTTAACGAGTTCAAAAAAGGGATAAAAATATACTCCTATGGCCAACTTTCAAATTAATTAACGATTAGGAAAAGATGGAAAGAACTCGGCATTTTCATGTGTTTTATGAGAATGAAAGATAGAAAAATAATCTCTGGATTTTCATGAGTTTAACGAGTCTTGAAAATAACCAAAATTGACTCTAGATAGGTTTCATTTCTACAAAATATTGAAACAGAGAAAAAATATGCTTCATAGTGGTTTCATTTTTACACAAGCTTGAAACAGAGAAAAAACTGTGCTTGATGCCCTTTAAGCGTAACTACTAGAGTGCATGCCCCCCAGATTCATTTCATTCAACTAAGTACATTGCTGGTAATTAATAGCTGGATGGAATGAAGGTTCGTTTATGAGATCATATGAAAGACCCGACCTAAAAATGTAAGAAAATTATGCAAAAAACTGAAATAGCTAACCTAAATAAACGACTTAACATTTACGAGATCTAGTCAAAAACTCGACTCAATTAGTGGAGGATTTGTTTCATTTTTTAACGAGTTTGACACAACAAAATAACTATGCTCATGGCAACATGTTTCATTTTTTAACAAGGTTGACGCAGTAACAGGAACTATCCTCACCTACATGTTTCATTTTTTAACGATGTTGACACTGTAAAAGAAACTATCCTCGTACTCACTGATTCATTTTTTAACGAGGTTGACACAGTAAAAGGAAATTTCCTCACCTACCTATTTCATTTTTTAGCAAGGTTGATACAGTACCAGGAACTATCCTCACCTACATGTTTCATTTTTTAACGAGGTTGACACCGTAAAAGAAACTATCCTCGTACTCACTGATTCATTTTTTAACGAGGTTGACACAGTAAAAGGAACTTTCCTCACCTACCTGTTTCATTTTTAACAAGGTTGACACAGTAAAGAACTGTACTCGTATCTACTCTCTAAAATCTACCTACTGATTCATTTTTTAATGAGGTTGACACAAGAAAAGAACTATCCTCATAGAATCTTGTTTCATTTTTTAAACGAGCTTGACACAAGAAAAGGAACTATGCTCTTGACTAACTGATTCATTTTTTAACGAGGTTGACACAGTAAAAGGAATTATCCTCACTTTCACTGATTCATTTTTTAATGAGGTTGACACAGTAAAAGGAACTCTCCTCACACCTACTCTCTACAATCTATCTATATAACCTACTGATTCATTTTTTAATGAGGTTGACAAAGGAAAATAACTGTCCTCATTTCCGACTGATTCATTTTTTAACGAGGTAGACACAGTAAAAAAAAATATCCTCAAACTCACTAATTCATTTTTTAATGAGGTTGAAATAGTAAAAGGAACTATCCTCACACTCACCGATTCATTTTTTAACGAGGTTGACACAGTAAAAGGAACTTTCCTCATACTCACTGATTCATTTTTTAACGAGGTTGACACAGTAAAAGAGACTCTCCTGAGACTCACTGATTCATTTTTTAATGAGGTTGACATAGTAAAAGGAACTCTCCTCAGACTCACTGATCATGGCTTCCAACTGGAAGAAACACATGTCAATGGACACACCTTGATCATGGCTTCTAAGAGGTCTTCATCAGATGGAAGAAAAATTCTCTGGAAGGAACACATGTCAAGGGACTCAAAAGGGATAAGAACATCACGTTCAAATAATCCAATAGAGTTCTCCATATCAATTACTGGATCTAATTCAAAGAAAGACGAGCAAACCGTGAGAGGCTCGCTTACATCGGTAACTGAAAACATGGGACTAGTTGCCACATAGTTAACCCGTGGTGGGGTAGATATCACTTTAGAATCAAGAACATTTAGGGATGTCGGATAATTTGTAGTCAAATCAAGACTAGCGAATGAAAGCTGGTCTACAGTCACAATGTTTCCATTGTGAGGGAAAGACATCACGTGAAAGAGTATCGATACGACAGCTTTCATTACATAAACATAGTCTCGCCCAAGGAGTAAATTGAAATCCAAGGGACCTCGGACTACCATAAGATCAATACAGACAATTTTACCTTCCAAAGTAATATAAAACTTAAAAAGGATCCCTAAAGGTTCAGTAATAGTTCTGTTAAAAGATTTCAGATTCTGCGTAATAGGCACAAGCTAAGGGGAACCCAAATCTTTCCAAGCAGTTGAGGATAAAATACTAACAGAAGCACCTTCATCTACCTGTGTGCGGTGTATGTACCTATCACCAAAATTCACACTGATTTGGAAAGGGATGGATGAAGGAAGATGAGGTTCTGTCATTCTATTCCAATCAAAGGAAAAGACCTTAGTATTTGGAGGGGGTTCTGTAGAAATAGGTGAAATGCCCCCTGACGTAGAAGAATCTGATGTAACAAGAAGAACCTGAGTGGTATGAAGTTCACTCTCTATAGGGAGAATGGGATTGACCGAATGTGAAATTGAATCGACCACTTGATCAACTAATGGATCATCAACCTCAGTGATATGAGTTTCACTCTCCAATGGAAGAGTGGGATCGACTGTACTTGAAATTAGATCAATCACTCCGTCAGTTGAAGGTAGGTTGGGAGAAATTTTACGGTAACCAGTTGGAAATTCTTGCTGTGGAACAGGAAGGTTTTCCAACAATTTTGAGGCTTCATCCATGTGAGGGCAAATTTGAGTTTGATGACTCGCTTTGCATAACTTACAAGGAAACCTAATTTTACCCTTTTTCCCAGGAACCTGACTATCACTGGTTGATGGATCAATGGAAAGTTGATGATATTTTTCAGACCATACTTCCAAGACCTTCGGAATACCAGGACAATTGATAAGGAAGTGGTCACCCTTACAAAGCCTGTAAGGGTATTTGGGTTTACGATGCATGTTGGAGGTTTCCTCAACACAACTAACACTTACAACCATGGTTGGTTGGTTGAATTCTTTCGTATCTTGCTTCTTCTTCCCTTTCTTCTTCTTCTTAGCCACCTAGTTACTAGCGTCAAGGATTTTACCAAGCGAAGAGGAAGAAATGGAGGAATAAATATTAGGCAAAGAAGGTAAAGGGTCAACAGAAGGTTGGTGATGTTGAGATGGCGAAATCTTTTGAGGTAAAGCATCCGGTTCAGGTGGAACAATTGGAGTATTCGGGGCCAACGAAGTTGAAAATAACCATATCAGTAAACCTATTGTAAATCAAGGTAATGACAAAGTAGCCATATAAGGAGGACCAACATTTCCAAAGCAGGGAAAAGTACGAGGATTCTCGTTAAAAGGGATTCCTTGGTTGGTAAATTCCAGAACATTTTCCATTATATTCAACTTCAGTGAATTTTAGTAACAATTTAAAACTAAAATAAACAATTTACAATTCACACCTAACAATTAAAATTCACAATTCACACCTATGGTCTCCAAAAGTAAAAACAAACAAATTAACACATGCTATCAAATCTAGGAGTCAAACCACACACAAATAGTAACTTCCCGTACTAAAAAAACTAGTTGGTGATGAAATCAAACATCGTAGAATGTAATACAGAAAGGGCGGTTGGAACAGTTACCCTGACAACCTGCTTAATGAAACAGACTGGCACAAGTTTCTTCACAAAACCATCTTGAGTGAAGAGAACCCCCAGAGAGTACAAGTGAGTCTAGTCGACATCTGCTCCAGTTACAGTGATATCTTTCCTTCATCGTCACCTTAGGAAATAATCTTAAGCTTATGGACACTAAGGTTACCAACAGTAACAAATACAACTAGGGGAACAGTCTATGATCTGATCCCACGTGCAAGGGCAGAGTAACAAAGCTCAATCCCCTTGAAGGTTCCTCGACATGGTCAATCCGAGGTTTACCGAATAGTGACCCCAGGCTCCTCGACAATGGTTAATCCAAGGTTTATTGTTTGTAATGCATGAAAAATCTTCTATCTTCCCCAATGAAACAAAATTGATTGTTTCAAAGTTTTGGACATGATCTCATGATTGACTTCTTTAGGAGAAGCTTCCCAGATTGTACCAATTACAATTGGATTTATTTCCTACCGCAAGATTTATCTACTTGTTTGTTTTAGTTGCTTTGGAAAGTTAACTACAACCTATTCCAAAGCACTAATCCTGAGCTAGATTGGTGGAAAGAGCTCTAAAAATGTAAAAATTACTAGATGAATTTTATTAAGCGCTGTGTTATTTAGGCTGTTATTACTCAAAAGGGTAAATGGATATGAAACCAATGGTGTTATGACCCAAACCAAAACTGAATGCAATCGAATATGATAATGTAATCTTTTCAATTCGATGAATCCTAACTAAAGTAAGGAAAGAGTTTCCATTCACTTCCAACAATGCAAAAAATTGATCACTAAGAGAAAATATAACAAATTCTCTAATGCACTAATTTCATCAAGAAAAACTAATGCAAATAAATCCCAAAACATTTTTATTTTTGTGTTTTTAAAACAAGCATAAAAACATCTAAATTAAAATCAAAGAAAAATGATCTAAATCTATGATTGATTTTTCAGAATTTAAACTATGCAGTTGTAATCTATGCACAATTCACTTGGAAAGTATGCAAATGTAATCTATGCACATTTTTCATTCATATTCTGAAAATGAGAATTCTAATTATGCAAATGTGATCTATGCAAGAGAATTCTCAAACACAAGATGATTCTAATGTAATCTAACAACCAATCAAGTGTAAGTCAAGAAAATTGGGTGAGAGTTCCAAAGATCAAAAAACACTCAAAGGTGATTAACACTCATACACAATTTAGCGAATGAGGGGGAAATTTTTTTGTAAAAACAAAAGCAAAAACATGCAAAATTGTGAAAATACTGAGGCAAACCTCCAAGTAATGACCAAAGGAAAAAAAATTAAGAATTTCTCAAAAAAGAGACTCAAAACACCCAATTAACTTAATGGAGATTGATGAGATGAAAAATTGCTAAAAGAAATTCAGAAACAAGACTTTTTGACAAAAAAATACAGATCTGGGTAGATGCTAAAAATCCTAAATTAAATCTAAACTAAACTAGAAAAAGAAATCTAGAGTTTTTTCAAAATTTAACAGGGTCCGTAGGCTCCCAGAGGTAACAGGTGCGGTTCTGCACTGTTAACTCAAGGAAAGTGCGAAAATGCCCACACTGTGCAAAAGAACAAAGTGCGGTCCACAAGAAACTTCAAGAAAAACGTAAAAGTTTTCAAAATTGTCAAAAACAGAGAAAACCTAAGCTACCGAGGTAGATATCCATCAATCAAAAACCAGGAAAAACTTTTCCTCAAATCAAAATAAAAGAGAACCAAAAACAACAAGTTCTTTCCCCAGTGGAGTCGCCAATTTGTTGGTTGGATAAATCATTCTTGCGAACAAGATCAATCTCCCTAGTACTAAAAGTATCTAGAAACAAACAACCAAATAGACTAATCTTCTCTAAGCATGTAAGGTTTACAAAATCTCTATAGAGGTGTAAAAGACTTACCATATGTCCAGCGCTTGTTTGAAGTCGTTGTTGTCCCTCGTGCACTTGAAGGAGTTCTCCTCGTAAAACTGCAGTCACAAACAAGAAAAATATTGCATAGCACCTGTATAGACATTATCATAAACCATGCTTATCATAGTGATCAAAGAATCTATGAAATAAACCATTAACTGAAAGCTTATTGAGAAAAATGAGTATATTTGTATTAATCTCAAAAGAAGAAAATCTTTACAACCTAAGCCTTGATGTTGCATAGGACTTTCCGGGGTCCGAAGCAAGAATCTCCTTTACTTTGATAAGCTCTGCACTCCTCCAACCAAGACAAATAGAGGTATGTAATTGTTAGTATGAATCCTTTGTCGAAGTCTACGAAAAAGGACCACTTTAGCTACGCATAACTAATAGCCCTAACAACAAAAGTGGCTGCCAATATCTTCAGATCTGCAGTTAGTTAAACAAGAAAAGAGCTGCAAAACACCAGATCTATGCATGAAAAGACATTAAGCAGTAAAAACAAGGGTTTGCTCCATATACCAATAGACAAGACAAGAACAATTTTTGAAAGAATTTTTATATTAATTGGGCACCTGGGAGGAAAACAAGAAGGCATATCCAATTCTCCTCAGTGGGATGGGTTCTTGGAAGTCCTCAGCACTTCAGATCTAAGATTTCTCTCTCTTGTTGGTGTATAAAACCCACACAAAGAATGGAACTCAAAGGGAGCTCACACAGCAAATGGCAGAAAATGGTGACCAAGTGTATAGATCCAGAGTGATCTAATAGGCAACAAAGGTGAAGAATGGTAGGAAAAACCCTCCTATTTATAACAAAATATTGGGTCATTCTAGATCTTGGTGCATGGGTTAACCAGATCTAGATCCACTTTTTATGGAATATTTTATTATATTTGTTGGAGGGAAAAGGTATTTGCCTTGGGTCAAATCTCTTGATTTGTCAAAAATAAGTAAATAAATGATTTATTTATCTTTTTAAAGAAGCGGTTGAAAGATAATTAAATAAATAATGATTTATTTAATTATTTGTGGGTGATTTGGTCATATTTAACAAGGAATATTATCTTAATAATATTTAAATAATTATTCCTAGAAAATAATAAGATAAATAAAGGTATATCTAATTAATTTCTTTGTTTTTGGGTTAAACATGATTGGGAATAATAATTAAATTATGGTTTAATTAATTATTCCATGAGGAAAATTAAACAAAATAGGTTTGTTTAATATTTCCTTTTGGGGTTTCCTGTTTAGACCATAAACAACCTAATAAATGTGGTTTATTAAGTTATTTACCATAGTGAAAGCAATTTTACTTAGGGTAAAATTGGTCTTACATGGTGTACTTGGGTCCATCTAATGATAATAGGTTAGATGACCAAAAAATGGTGTAACAGATTTCCCCCCAGCGTGCGAGTGTTAGGAGAAAATTGTATGACCGAAGTACGTTGTAAGAACTCAATCACCAGACATCAAGAGGGAAGTCAGAGAGAGAAATGTGAGGTAGACTAAGGTGCTGAAGAACTAGACCCTGAGGAGACGAGACTTACAAGTGCAACAAGTCTCTTTTATGAGAGGGTACTTGTGCTAAAGGCGGCGGGGGAGGCATACCTATGACCGCCGAGACAAAGTACAAAATAATAGTGTGTCCAGTAAACAAGGGACCGAACCATAAAGTACAACCAGCATAATCATGAGCTAGATAAAAATACAATGAAGAATCCCACATACATGCTGTGCCTGGGATAACAGCCAGGACTTATACAATAATATCTGAGTACATGAGATACAAATACAACCCAAATGCCCCCTGTAAATGGGGAAGGGCTCACAAAATCTGAATGATACATGCAAATCAAAGAGGCGCTACAAGTGGCTAAGGCCAACATCATCAAATATCTGGAGCTGCATCGAAGGCTGCAAGGAGGAGGTCATCCGGGCATGTGGGGGGCTACCTGCAGGGCCACCCCCTCATGAGGGTTGAGACATCTCACACACACCCAAGAATCATCAAGAGCCGCTGCTGTATCACTGAACCATCAAGTATACGGATCTCGGTCATGCTGAAAGGAGCTGGAGTGGAGAAACAATCAAGTCAAAGGGAAATGAGAGATCCCTTTGCCTGATCCAAGGCACCGAACAAGAGTGGAAGCTGGAACCAAGGTACACCGCCCTCTAGACCTGGCTTCTGGAATGAATGAGCTGATGTCGATAGAAGGAGTTCCACCATAGGTGAGGCAATGAGAGACCCTCAACTAAGGCATGAGAGAAAATAGTAGAGCGACGGACAGACTGACACTAATGATGATAGTGAAATGGAAAGGATTGAGTGGCGAATGGACGACTTCCCTTGTTAGAGCATAAAGGGCATGAATGACATGGCAGCGACTGACACAATATCATAAGGGATAGGGGACAGTGGGACTGAAGGTCATAATGTGCGACACAAGAGAGAGACCAAGTAATGAAGGATGGAGGGCTATAGCGGGGTACAAAGGGACTCGGTGTAGACTCCATGAATGCGATGATGACTCAACTTGGATGCTCTAAACAAGGGCGACTTGATGGTACTGCCACATAGGGAAGGCCCAATGGGGGACCGTGAAAACATGAGCACAAGATGGTAACTCATGACGAAAATAGACACGAACAAAGACAAGTAAGGAGGCAAAATGGTGCCCCAAGTAAAAGTGTCGTAAGTGAGGAAATTCGATTTTAAGGAGAGGTGGAGTGACCCTTCTTGGAAAAAATGTGTCCTGGTGAAGTGTCAAACACAAAAAGTGAAAAAATATGCTAGCTATCTAAAAGAAAATAAAACATGCATTTCAGAAGGGAAATGCTAAGGGTAATATTTCTTAAGATAGAGCGCATTGTGAGGATTAGGAAGGGAGTTGCCTTCGAAATTCTCTAAGAGGTATGCCCCCTTACCGAGATCCTTACTGATGATGTAAGGGCCTAGCCATAATGAGTCAAACTTCCCATGACCAAGGACATCATGGGCCTGGTCATAGACTAGAACAAGGTCGCCTTCGTGAAAAGTGCGAGGCTGGAATTTTCGGTCATACTGGGCTTTGGTGCGTTTCTTGGCCGCTTCCATGGTTTGCAAGGCAACACGGCGGTCTTCGGAAGCGCGCTTGAGCATGATAAGTCATTGTTCTAGAGGTTGGGTGTCAGGGAGAAGTTCGACGGCCAGATGCAGGGAAGGGATTTCACACTCGATTGGTAAGACTGCTTCCTCTCCAAAAATGAGGTGGAAAGGAGTGAACCCGGTGGCGGTTTTAACAGAAGTCCGATAGGCCCATAAAGCAGGGAAGAGCATGAGGTGCCAGTTGGTTTTGTGCTTATTCACCGTCCGTTGAAGCATAGTCTTGAGAATTTTGTTGACTACTTCAACTTGGCCATTACCTTGGGGGTAATAGGAGGAGGAATATTGGTGCTCAAAACCCAACAGTGAGGATAGCTCGCGCCATATCTCATCTTCAAAATGTCTGCCATGGTCAGAGACCAGTTGTTTCGGAACTCCGAATCGAGCGATAACGTGGTTAAAGAAAAAGAGGGCCACGGTAGCTGCCGTGTTGTTAAATGTAGGCATGGCCTCGGCCCATTTTGTGAAATAGTCGACCGCCACGATGATATATTTGTGGTTACCAACAGATGGCGGGTGACACTCCATAAAGTCGATGGCCCATTTACAGAAGGGACCAGTGGAGATGACCGGATGGAGGGGAGCTGGGGGAGCTCGCGCCTTAGGGGCGAAATGTTGGCAATTGGGACAGTGTTTGACTGCCTCAATGCAATCACTGAAGAGGGAAGGCCAAAAATACCCAGCGCGCATGAATTTCTGGGCGGTAGCAAGACCAGAGAGGTGGCCACCGCAAGCGCCGCTATGGCAGGCATTAAGGACCTGTTCAGCTTCAGTGTGTGTGAGACAACGACGAAGGATGGTATCAACCTCGCGACGATAGAGGTCATCGCCGATAAGGAGGTATCGGGGAGCTTAGTGTCGGATACGTCGGCGAGCCTCACGATCAAGATGGAGGGCGAACTTTTGGGTTCGCAAGTAAGTAAGAATATCGCCATACCACGGGTCGTCGGAAGTAATGGCAAATAAGTGTTCATCAGGAAAGTCATCATTAACTTGAGGGTCGTGCGATCCGGTAGGTAATTCAGAAATGAGCTCAGCGAGGGCTAAGCCTTTCTTACTCTTTGGTGTGACAAATTCGAGGTCGAATTCCTGAAGAATAACGACCCAACGGGCGTACTTCCCAGTGAGGATACGACGACTCAATAGGAAAGCCATGGGGTTGGAATTAGTCACAACCTTGGTGGAGCGCATGAGGATATAATGATGAAGTTTTTGGACTGAGAACACGACAGCCAGCACTAATTTTTCTTCATATGAGTAGGAAACAGGAGGCCCTACAAGGTTCTTACTGACGTAGTAAATCACATGCTCGATACCATTGTCATCTTCCTGGATAAGGACCCCAGCGACCGAATAGGTGGAAGCGGAGATATACAGGATGAAGTCCCGATCAAAGTTGGGAGGGCGGATCAAGGGAGCGGATGTGAGAGCCTGCTTGAGGGCATCGAAAGACTCATGAGCAAAGGAATCCCAAACGAATGGGATAGTAGATCGGAGGAGTCTAAGGAACCCATGTGCGGTGGTGGCATAGTCAGGGACGAACCGACGAAGAAAATTAGCTTTTCCTTGGAGACTTTGGAGCTGGCGTAGGGTACGTGGAATGGGAAGTTCAAGAATGGCTTGAACTTTCAAAGGGTCAAGAGTGATTCCATCTTTAGACATGATGAAGCCTAAGAGATGTACCGGTAGGCATGCAAAGACGATTTCAATGGGGTTAAGGCGATATTATACTTTATGGAAGCATCAAGAGAAAAATGGTATGCGTGACGCTAGATAGGCGTCATACTGGCGTTTAGAACATGAAGGAGGTCAGTCATCTAAATAAGTAAAGGATAATATGAGTTACCGCCATGGAAAACAATACGGCTCCGTTGAAAGTAGCCGATGCTATAGTCGAAGGCATGACCCTAAGAACTGGGTTCTCTACCACTACCGAACGTTTTGAGTTGACGAAGAGATGGATAATAAATCTGATTGTATCCGAGAAACCATCCATAAGGATAGAAACTCATGCCCGCACACTCACAATGGGATTTGTCAATGAATGGTGTGGGGAAGTTGTCTTTGGGACAAGCTAGTTCAAGCCTAAAGTCTCGCGTATTAATGATGAAGCCTTGCTTAAGGAGAACGAATCAAGTTGGATAATGGCAGTATTCAATGGGGTAAATGAAACCAGCCTGCTTGAGCTTATCGATTTCGGCTTTGATAGCATCATGTCTGGAAGGATGAATGGGTCTCAAATTTTGACGGACTAGTTTGGCATCAGGCCATGTGTCGATATGGTGTTCGACAATGGTGGGATTGAGTCCGGGCATTTCAGAATAGGACCAGGCGAAAATATCGCTGAATTCTTTGAAAATCTTGGTGTAAGCTTTGATTTCTTCCGGGGTACATTGGGCGCCCAAGGTGATATATTCTTTGATTCCTGGTTTGACTGAAATGTTAATTTTGATGGTAGGAGAGATATTGGCCATGTTTCCTTCTTTGAAAGAATCAGGTGCAGGGATGGGATTTTTGAACCAATCGACTACATTGGGAATGAAGTCTTTGGTTTCCACAGCGAATTGGTCATGGTAATGTTGTGGGAGGAAGTATGCGCAATGGTGCATATCATCCTATGGAAAGTCAGGGTTGGTCATGGATTCCATAATGTCTTCATCAGATTGGAAGATGGGAAGACGGGAGGAAGAAAGGTCACCCGAGGAGGTAGTGATGTGTGACGGGTCATTAGGAGGAGAAGGGCTCAGGTGTGTAATATCAACAGATCCAAGGTCGGCTGAGGAGGAGCCAAGAGTATCTGCAGGTTGAGGGGTAGGAAAACTATCTCGCAAGGATGATGACAGGTACAAAATGGTGGTTGACGGCTCTGTTGGTTCGATGGCGGGAGGAGGAATGTGAATGGGAGTAGGAAGATCCTCTGGTCCTATCGAAGTAGCCTTGAATCGGTGATACATGTCCAAGTAGGAATGATACTTGTCAAGGCAGGGACAGAGGTGGGTGTAATGGCCGTGGAAATCACACAAAGCATAAGGGTGGTTTGTGTGCAAGGTTTTGAGTTTCAGGATAGAGTTCGGGATTGTGACGTAGACTTCGGGGATGTCAGAGTCGGGAAACATCTCGTTGACCAAGATCTTGAGGTGCGGTAATTCAGGACACATATGGGTGGCATGAACGACGATATCGCACAAAGCGCATTGGATAGCGGGCTTTAGCGGTCACGGGGGGGTAGGGATTGTTGGGGCGGCCTGGTCCTGATGGGTTTCCCCCTTAGGAGCTTTGCCTTTCTTTCCTGGGGCTAGCACCACAGGGGTAGGGTCTTGGGGAGGTGCGGTGGGCCTGGAGGAAGTGAGGGGGACTGGTTGAATCGGTGTCAAAGCAAGGTAAGGTTTGGGGTGGCTGGGTGGGGTAGCGGCTGGAGGGTCAATGTACCAGACGGGTATGCCCAGGGTCAAGTTGGGGAGAGAGAGGATGGCCATGACGGGGACAGAAAATACTCCGGGAGGGGGATTCAGGAAAGGTATTTGAACAATAGGGAAATGACCAAGAGGGATGGCTCCGAGATGGTTAAGGCCTGGGGGAATCGATCCAGGAGGATAAAGGGGTTCAGGGATACCAGCTATAGGGGGAGGGCCAGAAGGAGGGGGTCCGACTGGCTGAGAGGAATAGCTAGGAGTGGGTGGCGGAGGGCGAGGGGGAGGTTACTGACTAGCCGAAGCAGGCCGCTTAAGGGCAACCTGAGACGATTGCATCATGCAAACATTCGACAAGATGGTATCAGAAATATGGGGAGGGGGAAGACCAGGAAAATTTCCAAGCAGGGAGGAATCTTTGTAGATGCCGGGAGAGACACTGGTCAAGGAATCGACAGTTTGCTTATTGGCTACAGAAGAGATGGTCGTCTCAGGGGAGGTCAGAGACGGCAGCTCATGGTAAGATAGCTGGTCAATGGTGACTATCTTTCCATTATGGGGGAAAGACATCTTGCGGAAAATTGCGGATGGGACAGTGGACATAGCATAGGTGTAGCTTCACCCCAATAGAATGTTGTAGTCTAGCGGGGTGTCTATGACTTTGACGTCAATGCAAACAGTCTTACCGGCGAGGGTGATAGGACAATTACGGAAAAGGCCAATGGGCTAGGAGGCGTGGCCGTCCCACGCTCGAAGGGTGATCGTGGAAGGGGCCAGCTCAGGGGATCCGAGTTGCTTCCAAACCGAAGTGGACATCACATAGGTGGATGCCCCCTCATCAATTATACACCGTGAAACGTTGGCGTTCTGGATTTTGACTGGGATTTGGAAGGCAAAGGAAGCAGGAAGAGGGGGATGGTCTGATTGAGTGGCATCGAAAACAATCATTTGGTCATCAGCAGGATCTACAGCGCCCAGGGCAGATAGTAGAGCCTTATTTTGGGAAGGGCACGAGTGGAGGAGTTCCAGTGTGGAAATGGCAGTAGGAGATTGCGCCAAATCATCTACTATACTATACGAATGAGCAGCTCGACCGGAAGCAGCATTTCGACATAGGGGTCCCTTAGGAATCTTGGTATGAACCTCAAATTTGGGTTGAGGGATATGTAAGGGGCCACTGGATGTCGAAAGAGGCTTTGTAGAACTTGAAGAAGGAGGCTCGGGGGTAGACTGAGCAGGAGGCTTGGGGTACTGGCGAGACCGAGTTTGAAGGTGAAGGTCAAGGGTCAGGGAAGGATCATAGTGCATCATAAGGATCTAGTAATCAGAGGAACCAGAAAGGGAAGGGGGAGTGGCGACCTGGCTGTCAGGCGGTTGGGTAGCCACGAATCCTTGCTGAGGGAAAGGATCAGTAAACACAGTCGGTTGGGTAGTGGCCACATTAGGAGGAGCATGAGGGGAGGCATGTTGTCCACGCAATGTGGCTTGATACTCCCACATCTGCCGCATCTAGGGTAAGAGGGGACAATCGTGGGTGTAATTACCATAAACACCGCAACACGAACAAGGCTTATTTGTGTGAAGCGGCCTGTCCGGCTTGGGCTGAGTGCCCTGTTGCTGGTTGGCAGTGTCAGGGTCCACACCAGAATTGGGTCCACGGGTACCAGGGGCAGATTGGTTTTGATTGCCTCTCCACCTTCTTTGAGAAGAAGGGGGATTATTTGTGCCCTGTTGTGCAAATACTTGCCCTGGAGGGGGCTGTAAGTGCTGTTGTGGGTTTGGAGGAGGCAAGGGAGATGGAAGCACATATGCTAGAGGAGCTGGCACACCAGGCTGCGGATAAAGGTAATGGTTAGGTTGGGCAACATTGAGGTAATCAGGAGGTTGGGAAAAAGGAGGAGGCATGCCGTATCCTAGATACATGCTACCGGGAGGGGGAATAGTGCTAGAGGTGCTAGCCCCTCCCTGAGGGAGATCATAGCCCATAGGAGGTTGAGTGTATGGATGGGAAAGGGCTCCAACGATACCGTCGGCGGAATGAGATGCCCCCGGGGCGTTAGCGCTGCCGGGCCTGGGGAGGTCAGGAAGAACGGTATAAACATAACCAGATTGAGCGTAGATCAGGACATATTTCAAGGCTATTTGGAGGGCGGCTTCTTTAGTTTGAGGAAAGTGAGAGGCGACATCTTTGCCGATAGGAGCTAAGAGGGTGCGAAGGAACCAGTCCATGTAAACTCGATCTTCGAAGGGGGGGGCTCGACATAAGCTTCGTCTTCGTCGCCATTCCTGAACATGGGCAGAAAGGCGGGTCGAAGAGGTTTGCTTGAATGAAGTCAAGAGCTCCGTGCCAGTATCGTATCGGAGAGGGAGCTGGAAATAAGATAAAAAGGCTTGGGCAAGGGTCGCAAAGGTGGTATGGGAAGAGGTGGCTTGTTCAACATACCATTTAGAAGCTTCGCCAGTAAGCGTGTGTTGGAACAAACGAAGACGGATGGAGTCATCGGTAATGGAATTGGAGGAACACCACATGTGGAAAGATCAGACATGATTGGTTGGATCTTCTCCAGCAAGGCCTTCGAACTTAGGGATGTCAGAGGGGAGCCTGGTTGGCATAGCAGGCCAACCAACATCGTGGCGGATAGGGTCGTTGATTAACTGATTGAAATCGGGGAGGCTGAGGCCTGCAATGTACAGCAGCAAGGGTATGGCCGAGGTAGTTCCCGTGGCGGTTCCGCTAGTAGTAGCCCCAAGATTAGCCTCGAGCACCGCTAACGTTAGGCTCCAGGACCGCACATAGAAGGTATGTGGGGAGAACCAAGAGGAGAGGGATAACCAATGAATTAGAAGAAGAGTCGAGTGCGGACCGAGGAGGATCAACACGATTTGTGGGATTCGGGAGCAGGGTCGATCGACCAGAAACTGAGGGTGAAGGCCAAGAAGTCTCCGGGAAAGGCGCCTTGGGGGCACAATGATGACGGGAAGAAGGAAACCGACTAGGGCAGAAAGGGACAAAATCAAGTGATGTCAAGGGCAGAAAAGGTGCAGTGACAATTGATTTTAGATTTTTTTCCAGGCAGTGTTAACCAGGTGCTTCTTCACTTAGGGTCAGTGTGTGGCGTGCGTTAATTTTAATTTTTAAACCCTTTCTGTTTTGAGAGCAAGAAAATGTGTGTTGCGTAACTGAAAATAAATCTGCAGAGAACAGTATATAATGCTGAAATAAAAAAAAATAATAGCTACTATTGCATTGATTCAACCCAAGAAGGTGGGTCGCTCAAAACTAATGTAAAAAAGGGCAAAAATCTAGTCAAAACACACTTAAAAAGAGGCCAATAGATCTAGGGGCAAAAGGGACAGGGATCTAAAGGATAAAGCAACTGAAAAGAGGTGCAACTCACAGCCAAGAGACAGAGTCAAGGTGGCTAGAAAAAAGGGAAGAAATCAGCAAAAGCGGAAAGGACATGGAGGAGGTCCTAAAGAGAGGTCCAAACAAAATGACAAGAGGTGATTTGAAAGGAAGGAAGGCTGATTTAAAGGGATCTGAGGAGGAGGTTCCAGATCTGAAAAAAGGAAGGCTGAAACTCTGAAAAACAGATGGCTGAAATAGCTAAAACTCTTCCACAAAAAGTGGAGGGTACTAAAGCCCTAGGGGGCTAGGTTCCCACTTAGATGAGTCGAAACAGATCAGAAATTGGTCAAAGTGGGCTGAGACAGAGGCTAGAAAACCCTGACAGAAGCTTCAGCAAAACCCAGAAAAATTGCAGAAGAACCACTGAAAAATTGGCAAGTCGCAGGTTCTGACCTGTTTTCAGTGCAGGTCGCAGAAAAGAGGCTGAAAAGTGCGACTTGGAGGTCCAGGTCGTAGGTTATGGTCCAAAAAGTGCGACCCCCTGTTCTGGCTGTCTTGGTGGTAGATTTTCAGAAAAGTTGCCATCTCAGTTGCGGTTGGTGTCGCTTACCTGCGCAATAGGGCCAGAAACACACGGAAGTTAGAACTTTTAATGTTTTAGGGTTTTATGTGAGAAAAACAACATAAAAATAGGGAAAATAAACAGCTGAAGAGAAACCCTATGGTCTGAAGTAGCTGGATATGCAGGAATATGAAAAACGACAGCGGTCGTAATTTAAAACCCGTGTGGAGTCGCCATTTGTTAGTATGAATCCTTTGTCGAAAAGTACGAAAAAGGACCACTTTAGCTACGCATAACTAATAGCCCTAACAAAAAAAGTGGCTGCCAATATCTTCAGATCTGCGGTTAGTTAAACAAGAAAAGAGCTGTAAAACACCAGATCTATGCATGAAAAGACATTAAGCAGTAAAAACAAGGGTTTGCTCCATATACCAATAGACAAGATAAGAACAATTTTTGAAAGAATTTTTATATTAATTGGGCACCTGGGAGGAAAACAAGAAGGCTTATCCAATTCTCCTCAGTGGGATGGGTTCTTGGAAGTCCTCAGCACTTCAGATCTAAGATTTCTCTCTCTTGTTGGTGTAGAAAACCCAATGCAAAGAATAGAGCTCAATGGGAGCTCACACAACAAATGATGGAAAATGGGACCAAGTGTATAGATCCAGAGTGATCTAATAGGCAACAAAAGGTGAAGAATGATGGGAAAAACCCTCCTATTTATAACAAAATATTGGGTCATTCTAGATCTTGGTGCATGATTAAAATAATGTTAACCAAATCTAGATCCACCTTTTATGGAATATTTTATTATATTTGTTGGAGGAAAAAGGTATTTGACTTGGGTCAAATCCCTTGATTAGTCAAAAATAAATAAATAAATGATTTATTTATCTTTTTAAGGAAGTGGTTGAAAGATAATCAAATAAATAATGATTTATTTAATTATTTGTGGGTGATTTGGTCATATTTAACAATGAATATTATCTAAATAAGATTTAAATAATTATTCCTAGAAAATAATAAGATAAATAAAGGTTTATCTAATTAATTTCTTTGTTTTTTTAAGAATTCAGATTGAAAATAATAACAATTATGGTTTAATTAATGTCGATGAGGAAAATTAAACAAAATAGGTTTGTTTAATATTTCCTTTGGGGTTTCCTATTTAGACCATAAACAACCTAATAAAATGTGGTTTATTGCTATTTTATTATAGAAAGCAATTTTACTTAGGTAAAATTGTCTTACATGGTGTAATGGTCCATCTAATGATAATAGTTAGATGACTAAAAAAATTGTGTAATAGTAATCTCTCCCAAAGAAAATAGAATCAATCGAGTCTAAATCTCACCAAGACTAACCTCAAATCTTGGGCTTGACCTCCTTTGAGGCTACCCAATGCCTTCTTTATAGTGGAAAAGAGGAGGTTTTATGTTCCAACTATGAAGGGATAGAATCCTCCTTCAAAGGGATAAGCTCCTCACATCAAGGGGTTAGCTCCATAAGGTAAGGGATACATGCACCTCATAAGAGCGGTTCTATCACCGAAAGATATTTTCTCGAAGCTTCTAGAATTCACTTTTATTGAGATTTTTGGAATTTACTTGCACATTTTTTATCTTACAGGGGTCCACACCTTTAACACAGATAAATTTCATTCAGGTACGCAAGAGAGCTGAACATTGGGTGCGGGACCGCAAGCAAGATAGCAAGAAAGTGCGATACCAAAGTTTAAGAGACTTTTAGGAACTTTTCTCTGGTTTTCAAGGCTTGACATGAGGAACTAACATGTTATACTTGCAAAGGGATAAGTATGAGTTATAATGAGCTCATACACATAACAGAATGTTAGGATGACAATTTTTAGTGTAACAGTCATGGAGTCAGGTTGCCTATGCATCAAATGATATTCAATGAGAAAGGCCCCAGGGCTTCCATAGAAGCTAGTATAGATATTATGTTTGTGGATAGTTGGTTTGTCATACCGGCCTACCCTACAGAACAAATGGTTTTACAAATTAACGAAATTCCGTCACTGGACATCTTCTACAGTCCTAGTCATAAGGCTATAGTCAAGAGAAATAAAAGGAGAAGAATTGATGAGACAGTCTTAGATCTCACAAATGAATCTATTGACATTTTCTGGAAGAATCCCTTAGCTAATCGTATGGAAAATTTAACTAAATTATCATAGTATGCAGGGGCATATGCTATTTCCACTGTTGATAACGGTAATGAGGTTAAAATGTTGCTAAAGAAAAAGGAAGGAAAAATACAAGAACTATATAGGTTGTTAGATGAAGAAAAATATAACTCCAGTGAGAAAAGGAAATCAAAGATGGCCCGATTTCAAAAGGATTTTGAAAATCTTGATTTATAGCATCAAGCAGAAATCACTCAGAAAGAAACACAACTGGAAGCAGCAATGATCAGGTTACAAAGCTAGCCACAATTAGAGAAATTCATAAAAGAAACATGTATATAAATGCTAAGTTAAAGCAACAACATGAAGTATTTTTTCAACAAGCTTCTATTATTGACTCTTATTGTGACTCAAATGAAATACTGATCTAGAAAATAGCTATCGAGAAAATTGAATGTGAGAAGCTCGAGAAGAAAATCAACAAACACATTCAATGGCAAGCATCAGACTCAGGAAATAAAACTGATCTACCGCAGGTAGATTCCATAAGGAGATATTATTGAAATATTTGGAAGCACAAATAAAGCAAGCAGAGAAAGCATCAGCAAAAACATAAATATTATCAAAAGAAATTATTGAATATGTATGTGAATAACTAGTGAAACCAAAACTTATCAAAGAGTACACGTCTGAAGTGTTCTCAAAATTCAAACATCTAGAAACACAGTGGAAGAAAAAGGCAGAAACACATGATGAGATTATCAAAAGGGTAAATAAGTTTGATCAAGAAAATTATTGGAATTTTTTGATCAAAACTTGTCATCAATACCAAATCCTACAGTCTTTAACAGATTCAACCAGAAGATCGCAACCAATACTCTCAAACGTAGTATTCAAGGGAGAGGTCAGATCGAAGATTTTGCAGCCATCTCAGCTCAATCCTATGCTAGATATTTTTCAACATCGTGACAAAATCCAAAATAAAGGCGGAATTCATAAATCATATTGTTACTTTATTTTCCTAGATTGTAGTTTAAGTTAGTCTTACAAGGATGGTTGTTTGAAACCTCCTCTATATTTTTGTAATAATCTATTTTAGAACATAGTTAGTTTAGTATTTAAACCCCTCTCGTGCATTTAGAGAGAGGACCAGAAATTTGTCAAAAACATTTGCAAAGAATGCACTATTGTAAGTTTGTGAATGATTTGATGAATTAATGGAATACACATATTATCTTTTGACAATTAAAGATATTTAATTGATGTTGCACTTATGTACTCTTTAAATTGCTTGAAAGTGAAGAGGAGAAGATCAATTACTGTCAGTTTACATGAGTAGAACTTCGTACATGTGGTACTTTACTCACTTGTATTAAGTCTTACTTTATAGATTGATAATCATTTTTTTATTGCATTATATATTTGAAACATTATTATAGATGAATGTTACATGCACTTATGTTCTAATATTTGTGTGTGATTTATTATTGAATATATAATCACACATATGAATGCGATACATTATTCACAATTCTTCTAGTCAAACTATTTTGTTAGAAGAATCATCTTACATAATTTTCGTCTCTTTCAACTTTTAAATGATCTATATTACTAATAGTTGAAGGATATCTCTTTAGATCGCATAAAGGAAGAAATACCCCTGATATATATTAGAATAAATAGTTTAGATAGATACATATGATAGATTAAATTCATTATCCATTTTCTTGTTGTATAATCAAAACATACCCTCAAAATCATCCTTATTGGGAAACTAGTCACATTATCCCCAGTCACAGCCACTACACCAAACGGAAAAGGATTTTCTTTAAGGTATAGACCGGGTGGATTTTCGCCATGTTTTGGAAGTGTAATTCCAAGGCCTCAGCATTCTGGTGCTAGAAGGAGGGCCTTGTGAAGGGTAAAAAGATCTAATCGGTCTAATGGTCTATCTAAGAGTCTCTCTCCCTCTAGATCCCCATCAAATTCCAGAAAATTATCTAGAACCTCATCTTTAAAATCTAAAGTTGATCATCCTTGTCCTAAGTCTCCAAGTGATACGCAACCCATACTATCTCTTGATTCCCATCAAGCTTCCCCATAAGTTCAGTATTTGATAGAAAATTTAGAGAGAGTATCCATTTCTGCTAAAAAACCTGAATCTTCTCAAATATCGGATATTAGTATTAAATCTTCTTTATAACCTCGAAGAATATTAACTCGATCAGAAAGTCAAAATACATGAATTCTTCTTCCTTTTGAATTTCCCATCGATAGTACTCGAAAGAAACTAAATAGGACTCAATCAAAGTTAATCGCCAGTGATATTTTATCCAATTCACCTTCACTACCTTCGCTCACTTCCACAACTTCCATTCTAACAATTTGTGTTACTTTGACTAGTTCCACTACTCAAACAACTATCCCTTCAACTAGTCCTAATGCTTAGCTTGCCTCTTCTTCAACTCAAACTCCACCCATCAGGGAAAATTTTAAGGATGGAATTTTATTTTAAAGTTTAGAAACCTTCATGAATATTTCTATTACATAATATGCAATTTTTAAAGTGTTTTTCAATGTTTTCGGAAAAATTATTCAAATTTATAATAGTTTTATATAGTCTCTATATAAAATTTTGGCGATTTTTGAAGTAAAACAATTTTATACTATAAAATTTGGGTGATTTTTTTTATAAAAAATGGAAATTAACAAATCGTTGTTTTGGAAAAGCCATGGAAAATTAGCCCACTTGCGAATATTAGCCCCTAAATTTTTCCATGTCACCCATCCAACCTATTTAAAATCCAATGGAAGGCCTAGTACCTCAACCAAATTTACGTCCATGGAACAATCCAGGGGCTGGAAATATGCCTGCTCCTCTTCATGCTATACCAAAATCACCTGAAAGATGGTTACCTAAATTCAATCCTGATGATGGTCTTCCAGTAGAAGAACACATTCACAATTTTATGTTAGCCATCAATCTAAATGGAGTAGTTGAAGAGGATTTCATTGTAATATTATTTCCGTATACTCTAATAGAATCCATGGGATCCTGGTATTTTTCACTCCCAACCCATTCTATAACTAGCTGGAATATGTTTGAAGAACAATTTCTGGGTAATTTTGGGGATGAGAGGACCACTTCTATGCTCATCAATGATTTGTCAAATCTAAAAGCTAAATCAAGTGAGAAGATAAAATATTTCAATTCAAGATTTAATAAATTACTCAATAAAATTATTGCTACAAAAGTTCAAATTGAGTGGTATATTTCATCTCTTCCATCTAATATAGCTATTTTTGATGATAGAGAAAAATTTCCAACACTCGCAGAAAACATGAAAAAATCTCTATCTGTAGAGAAGCGCATAACCGCTCTTGAGAAAAATAATTCTCAAGAAGATCAAAAATCAAAGAAGGTATATTTCAAAGATGATTCTAAAAAGAAGCTGCCAAAATACCCTTTTGATGTTGTTGAGAGGGTAAACTCTCTGTGGACGACGTCCTACTAGCCCAGCAGGTGTCTAGCAACAAACAAACAATGCTATGACGCAAGCTCCTAATTACGAATGAAAGACTTTGGATAGAAGCCTACCTGGATTCCAACGCTATGATCTGAAGAAGAAGTGTCCCCGTCCTTCAGCCCTGGCAGATCACAATCCTTCCACGATCTCCGCGGATGAACACCTGCACATAGAAGAAACGAACAGATGAAATGGGTGGCGCGATTGTTGCTCTATGACAGAGCGCCAAGTGGCGCGACCTCTTTACAGGATTTCCCTGATTGGCGCGAGCACTGAACTGTCTACCCGCGCCAATGCAAAAAGAGTTGTTTTTCATGGATTTTGCAAGGAGATGTCTCAAGGGGAAAAGAAGCTCATACTCAGAGGGATGCATTGATGATGTTTCCAAGGCATGACAGTGTTCACAGGTCACATAATGGGTCCTCCATTGTGCGGGACGGGGAATGGTAGGGACGGTGACAAATTACTGTGTAACAGATGCCCCCTAAAGCATGAGGCCCGAGAGAGAGAGGGGTGAAATGCTTTACGAGAACATGTCCAACTGAAGGCCCGCCGTCGGAAAACCTGCACGGAAAGATACAACTGATATCTCAAGTACATGATGTATATCTATGGTATGGACGCAGCCATCCGAACAGAGTATGCTATAATCCGGATCCAGGGTATGGGCGCAGCCATCCAACTAAGATCAAACAAATAGACTCAGGTATGGTCGCAGCCATCCAATCAGTGAGTCATGTACATAATGATAATAATCCACAATCGCAGCTTGGATTACAACAGACACAATCCAGGGTCTTGCGCTCCATCTCGACCCAAACAAGTACAAGTTTGAGCATGTGAATATGTGAGCTGATGTCGAACATGCAAGAACATCGTCTGATTACCAGCTAATGATGAAAGCCGTTAACAGACGCGAGAGAAACCACCAATAATGACAATGGTCCTCAAGGTACTACAGGTACAATCTACGACGTGTGAATAAATGAGTTGACGTCGAACACCCGCAGAATCATTCGATCGGAAGTCAATGATGTAAACTTCACGTCGAATGCGACGAACCCGCCATTGAGGCATGCAGGCTCCAAGGTACCATCAGGAGTCTCTAGACCAGCTTCCTGGATAATGAGTTGAAGTCGACAGGAAGTGACCTTGATCGAAGGTGGGCCATAATGATTCCCACATCATCGACACGAGACAGAGGAACATAGTGTTTTGTTGTGAATCAGGATTGTATGAGAAACAGAGGAAGGTTGATATTTGCAGAGGCCAACTTCTCTTGAACACATAAACGGCACGACAATGGACTTGGCAGTATTTGACATCAACGGATCAAAGGTCATGGCGACGAGGCAGTGAACAGATGAGAGGTCAAAAGAGATTACCCAAACCCATGGAAGCAAAGTGAAACAACGAGATGAGATGTCCCTAACCCGACACGAATGCAGACAAGTGCCATGTTCAAGAGCGACATACTGCCGACGACAACGACGATGGTTCCATTTTTCCCCCACCATTTCTGGCGAGTACCCCCAATTATTTTTGATAACAAGCTTGAAGGGGATAGCATATGCTTGTGATATAAGTCTGCCCTTCGGGCGAATCCATCCTAGTGCATTTAACGAGTCCTAGGAAGGAGAAACTCGGAGAACGTCATTTCGACGAAATCCAATGTCATCAGGGTTTAACGAGTCTGACAAAGGAAGAACTCGGCGTCTTTTCATATTTAGAGAGTTTGAAAAGATAGCTGAAAAGAAAACTCCACAGGTCCCTTTTCGTAAATAGTTCCCCAGATCCGAAAAGGTAGAAAACAATATCCGGGAAAACCTCCTAGTCGCGATAGGCTAGGGTATTCCTTTTTCGTAATCGATCCAGCCCAGCCCGAAAAAAGGTTAAACTTATACTGGGTGAATGTCGATTCGTGTCCATTTTAACGAGATCGAAACGACAAGGGCCTCGGCGATCTTTTCATATTTAGAGAGTCAGAAAAGAGCTGAAAGATGACTCCAGAGTGACTTTTTCGTGTATTTACCGAGTCCGAAAAAGTATAAAATATAACTCGTTTCCACCTTTTAAGTTGCAAAAACCTGTTGCTGCACATACCAAGCAAGCGTAAAATCCATTTCGACATAATACATGCAAATATTTGACAAAAATAACTTTTAAAGCTCATTTAACGTGAAAAAGTTATAAATATGTCTAATTGGTAAAAAATGAAATTACTTTTTACTATTTACCTTGTGGAGAGCAACAGTGGTCCATTTGGAGCAGAATCTTCCGACGGTGATTGCGACCAATCCAGGCAACCATTCAGCGTCTCGTCTGTGACAGGTAAGAGGCGCTCCTTTTCTCTTTCTTTCCATACATTTTTTAATGATTTCCTTTCATAAATCAGCTCTGTAAGGGCACTTTTGAAATTTTAGGGCCGGGCCCAGTGGCGCGGGTATCGGGCACGGACCCGCGCCACTGAGCTCTTTTTACTAAAGGGGCCGCGCCACCTGGCGCGACTGTTAGCAAAACAGTCGCGCCAGCGGCGGAACCCAAATTTTCGCCTAAAATTCCGACATTTATACCAAATTTTTTGAATTTTGAAGCTTACAAAAGATCTAATCAGGGGCTTTTGACCATGTGAATGCAGATAAACACTCAAAATGGCAATTGAATGGAAGGAACGAGAGCACGGAGATGAGGATGAAGAGGCCATGCAAAGCCAGGCTTGCATGAACGCTCTGAGAGACTGCGGATTGAAAAATTTCTTCCTCACGCCATGTTTACGAGCTCAGCCCGAGCTTCTCCAATATCTAATCAACCTCTGGGATGAAAATGACCAAGTATTCAGAATACGAGACCAGGTGCTGGAATTGGAGGTCACTGACATTTATTTCATTACTGGATTGGCCCGCAGAGGTCCAATCCCTGTACTGACTGGGAGCAGACCATCAGGGGAAAAGATGGAAGAGGTAATGGCGCGGGTGTGCCGAGGGGCACAAACAGGATCAGGAAGTAAGAAAGTATACGTCTCCACCATCCCTGATCTAGCACTGAGAGTAGTTCTCCACACCATTACGTGGGCTGCTGGGTCGCAGGCTCCGCACGAGGCCACGAAGACTCAACTCCTGTTAGCCTCAGAATGCATGGGTCCCCGACTGTATGATTGGGCAACAGCCGTGACCATCAATATGAAAAGGCAGCTCACAAAGTGCAAATAGGGGAAACTGAAGCAGTTTGGGTATGGTTCCATCTTGGTATTGTTCATTCTGGAACGCATAGCAACCTTCCAGGGCCAAGAGGCCCATGTGGTGAGTCCGGTACCACGAGAGCCGCGAATGGCTCGCTGGGCAGCACTGATGCCCAGATCTGGAGGTGGCCAACAGATGTCCTGGAAGCCAGAGTTCTTTAGGTGGTTACGGCGCCAACTGATCGTTGTGGAAGATTGGCCCTATTCGGGAACTGACTTTACCGGAGACCCAGATCTCCCATTACCAGAAGGAGACGACTGGGACGAGGAGCTGGGTAAGACCTCATATTTTTGATTTCATGTTTATATGTTTTTTTTTGTTAATACACATTTGTCTTAACACAATTATATATGCATGCAGATGTAGGACCTGAGAGACCAGCCGGGATGTCTCCTATCTCCCGGAGGACACAACTCGCCCCTGAGATCCAGGGGGAAGGCACCGGAGGAGAGGCACTGGTTCAGAACCTTGAGGGGATCGTCCATGGGATCCCAGACTATGCCCGACTGTCAGATGTACCGATGGAGTACCAGCGCCATATGGTGGGAGTTCCAAACCGGCTCCACCGAATCCTGAGGCGGCTAGTGCGTGCAGTGACGTGCTATCATGAGCACCATGCGGATTAGTATCTAGGATTTATGCCACACCTATTTTTGAGAGACATAGTGTCTCAGGATGTATTAAGACAATTATGTATATTTTTGAGTTTTATGCGACACACTTTATGTAAACATTTCGATATCTATATATATACATATCTATTTCTGGATGAGTCTTCTTTACATGTGATGATGATTTATAAATTGCGCAAATGCCTGTCTAACACCAAATTTTCTACTGCATCTGTTAATGTATTCAAATGTCTGCGTTTTATGCGACACACTTTATGTAAACATTTCGATATCTATATATATACATATCTATTTCTGGATGAGTCTTCTTTACATGTGATGATGATTTATAAATTGCGCAAATGCCTGTCTAACACCAAATTTGCTACTGCATCTGTTAATGTATTCAAATGTCTGGGTATATGATGATATGTAATGTATTCAAAATTCCTTTCCATTAATCGAATACGCAAATACAATCGTAAAATGGACGGGTTTCTTACCGAATAGTGCCCGTTCAGCTGCAACACTACAAGCTGTGAATCTAGGTACACGAGCAATTCACGGATACCAAGGTTTATTGCCTCGGTTAATAATTCCAACACGACGCTATATTCCATGATATTTTTCGTGAGTACGTCCTAAACACACACCTTGCGAGTCAATCAACTCACCCGAGCGGGATCGTGGGTTGCCCAGGAGTGGAAGACGGATTGCGTCGCTGCGGGAGGCACCATCGCGAAACCAACAAATGGATGAATAGACATCTGCACAACCAGGAAGACCCGATCAACAGAAAGATGTTTACAAAGCACACCACACCATGCACACAAATGACAATCACACACCTATGTACACACACCACACCAAGAAATCATTTAGGCGTAGTACTTCTTAAGGTACAGCCCATTTCTGGGCTGCGCCAATGGAACTCCTTCGTAATCTATAAGCTCGTAGGCCCCATTTTTTAAAACACGTTTTACTATATAAGGCCCGTGCCACATGGGCTGGAGCTTCCCGGCACCAAGCTTGTCATGTGCCTGATCGTACAAGAGGACTAGGTCTCCTTCGATGAAAGAACGGGGAGAAACAGATTGATCAAAATGAGTCTTGACCCTCTTCTTTTGTGCTTCGATGATCAAAGCAGCTAGACGACGGGTTTCATCCAACCGTTCAAGATACAGAAGACGTTCTTCCTCCGGAGAAGTATCCGGTAAGAGCTCCACAGCTAATTTGAGCGAAGGAATTTCACATTCAACCGGCAGAGTAGCTTCCAGACCGTACACCAGTTGGAATGGTGTGAATCCGGTTGCACTTTTAGCAGATGTTCGGTACGCCCAGAGAGCTGAGAACAGTTGGAGATGCCAGCTGGATTTATGAATCCCAACTGTTCGTTGAAGCATAGTGACCAAAACCTTGTTCACCGCTTCAACCTGACCGTTCGCTTGAGGGTAGTATGGCGTTGAGCTGTCGTGATGCAGGCCCAACGCAGCTGTCAGCTCCGCCATCATGTAATCGCGGAAATGAGTACCGTGATCAGTGACGATAGCTTGAGGAACCCCGAATCGTGCAATAACATGGTTGAATAAAAATGAAGCATCCGTTCTTCCGTCAGCAGCTAGTGTAGGCATCGCCTCGGCCCACTTAGTGAAGTAGTCGACGGCGACAATGATATACGCATGCCCCCCGGCCGAGTGAGGGTTACACGTCATAAAATCCACGCCCCATTTCGCGAAAGGGCGAAGCGGTAATAACGGGATGCAAAGGCAACGGCGGCGCGCGCATCTTCTTATTTGAAAAATATCAGCACAGGATGACATTTTGGATGCCATTGATACAATCCTTGAATATAGAAGGCCAGAAATAACCTGCTCTCAGAATCTTCTGGGCAGTGGCATATCCGGACATGTGTCCGCCACAGGCGCCACTGTGGCAGTCATTCAAGACTTTCTCGGCCTCGTCCAAGGTAAGGCATCGTCGGAGCACCGAATCTACTCCAATACGATATAAGGTATCTCCTACTATGCGGTAGGGTTGGGACTGGTGCCGAATCCGACGGCGGGCAGTTTTATCCAACTCAGACCGAAATGTCGCGGTCTGAAGATACACTATGATGTCACCGTACCAAGGATCACGAGTATCGATAAGAAACAGTGTTTCGTCCGGGATATGGTATTCAGAGTGTGAGGGAACAGAGTCTGTAGGGAGAGAACATATCAAATCCGCGAAGACCAGTGATTTCGTTGACTTGGCAGTGGTGAACTCCAAGTCAAACTCCTGTAGGATCACGATCCATTTGGAGTACTTTCCCCCTAGTAATTGTCTAGAAAGAATATACGTCATAGGGTTGCAGTCTGAAACCACTGTTATCGTGCGCAAAAGGATGTAATGGCGAAAGCGTTGTACATCGTGTACGGCTGCTAAGGCCAACTTCTCAACATGTGCATAACGCGTTTCCGGGTCGAGAAGGTTCCGAGATAGGTAATAAACAACATGTTCGTCACCGTTCTCGTCATCCTGCACCAAGACCATGGCGATGGTGCTTAATGCGGCAGCTAGATACAAAGTAAAGTCGCGGTGGTAGTCCGGAGGATGAAGCAACGGAGCATTGACTAGCAATGTCTTCAGCTTCTCAAAGGATTCTTGAGCAATTTCGTCCCAGTGAAAGGGAACATTCTGCTTTAACAAACGAGTGAATCCTTTGGCCACCTCGGCATAATTCGGGATAAAGCGCCTGAGAAAATTCGCTTTGCCTTGTAGACTCTGCAACTGATATAAGGAGGAGGGCGACGGGAGATTTACAATAGCCTCAACCTTTAGAGGGTCAAGGCGAATTCCGTCTTTCGAGACTATAAAGCCTAAAAGACGGCCAGAGTCGACGCAGAAGACGCACTTATGAGGGTTGAGCCTGATGTTGTAGCGTCTACAACGAAGAAATATCTGGCGGAGATGCTCAGGATGGTCCTCTCGCTTACCCGAATGGGCTGGCAAGTCGTCCAGATAAGGCTGGACAATATGGCGAATATCGTGAAAAGTGTAGGACATCGCACGCTGAAATGTGGCACCAGCGTTTTTTAAGCCGAACGGGAGTTTTTTGTACGCGAAAGTGCCCCACGGACAGATGAATGTGGTCTTATGTTGATCCTCAGGTGCAATATTGATTTGGTTATAGCCTGAGAAACCGTCCATTAAGGAATAGATCTCACTCCCGGCACATTCGTCGATGATCTGGTCGATAAACGGAGTGGGATAATTATCCTTAGGACAGGCGCGATTGATATCGCGATAATCTACACAGACTCGAATGGTACCCTGCTTTTTATCAACAGGGACGATATTGGACACCCATTCTGTAAGGGGAATAGGATAAATGAACCCCGCGTTCAGAAGTTTTTCAACTTCTGCCTTGATAGCGGCGGCTTTCCGAGGATGCATGGGACGTAAGCGTTGGCGCACAGGTTTCGCACCTGGATAGGTTGGAATCTCATGCACGACAATACTAGGATCGATTCCCGGCATTTCCTCGTAGGACCATGCGAAAACATCTCTGAATTCTTTAAAAAGTTCCGTATAGACCTGAATCTCCTCTGGAGAACAAGTCAGACCCACATGAATGTTCTCAACAATCCCTGGTTTAACAGAGATGTTGATAGGAACAGTTTGAGTAATGTTACTCAGATTACCCTCCGAAAAGACCTCGTGCGTCAAGATCGGTGTTTGAAGAGGAGGGGAAGGAACCTGAGTAGCATAGCGCTCCAGACAGTCAGTCATTGCCCCCAAGCTAGGCATAAACGAGGAGCGATGATGCCCATCGCCCCAGGGTATCTCCTCAAGAGACATAGTTTCAATGATAGCCTCATATGAGGGAAAAGTCTCTCTAAGAGGATCAGGTGAATCAGCCTGACCAAGCCAGGGGGATTGTGAGTAGACGTCAAGAGCCATGCTCATCGGAGCATGCTGAGGAGGTGGAGGGTCCGATGCAGCAACAATCTCACAGTAGCTGATCTCTACTGGCGTTAAAGGCATGGATTCTCCAAACTCATATACCTTCTCAGGTGTAGGAATAAGCCAGGGGTCATCAGTCCTGGACAACATGTTGACTTGAGCGGTATTCGGTGGCGGTGCGGGGAATATACCCATGAGGACAGGGTCCTTGAAAAGACCAGGTCCTATGCTGTCTGGGGGATTCGGAATCTGATCCACATACGGCACGTTGTTCTCAGAGCTCGAGGTGAAAAATGACAACTGATCTACTGTGAAAATCTTGCCCTCATGGGGGAACTTAATGAATCGAAAGACAGTAGACGGCACGCAGAGCATGGCATGGGTCCAGCTGCGGCCAAGAAGTATATTGTAGTTGAGTTTCGCGTCAACCACTTCTACTTCCACGTTGACAGTTTTTCCCTGCAGTGTGATCGCAAGACTCTCAAGAACTCCCAGGGGTTTAGACTCCCGACCATCAAATGCCTCAAGGGAATTGGGAGATGACGACAAGGCTGGAGAGCCAATGGCCTTCCAGCAGGCGGAGGACATACGCTTGAGGTAGATACCCTCATCTACAGCGACTGCGAACGTTGGACGGTTAATCATGACTTGAATGACCAAGCAATTTGATGTGGAGACGGGAGTAAAATTCTCCGAGATCAAAGTGAGAAGGCTCGAGTCGGCGGGATCGATACCCCCGATGGCAGACAGTAAAGCCTTCCGTTGTGAAGGACAACTTTGAAGAACCTCAAGTGCAGACATGGCACATGGCGCCTGTGCCAGATCCTCAACGATGCTATAATGTTGAGTGGCACGAGCATTTGGATTATAAGAGGATCTTCGAAGAACACCCTTGGGAGGTGGCTTCACTACGGGTTCGAGAGTCGGCTTCTCGATTTCCAACGGACCAGAAACAGGTGGGGGAGGCGGTCCATCCGCAACTGCCTTCCCGGGTGCCTGCTGCTGACTATTGTAATCCTTCGATCTAGTAGCAATAGTGATAGGTGCATTAGTTTTCATCATGAAAACCTGAGACCCAAACGGTGCAGATGATGAACCGTGTTCAACCATCTGGGTCTGCTGAGATGGAAATGGCTCTTTTAAAACAGCCGGAGTCCCTTTTGAGCCTTTAAGAAGTTGACTAATTTCGGACCGTCGTGGACAATCCTTAGTGTAATGGTCACCTTCATAGATGAGGCAAGGGAATTTCGGCTTACGTTGGGAGCCATCCTCAGTTCGAGATTTAGATTCCGGTTTTGGGGCATCAGATTTTGATTTGCCTTTGCCCTTCTTCTTCCCCTTGGAGGATTTGTCCGCAGGATTGGCCTGAACGGCATTTACCTCCGCAGTTTTACCAGAATCGGATGAGGCAGGATTAGCAGAGGTATTGTTGGAAGAATTAGCCTTCTGCTTCCCATTCGAAGACTTCTTCGAATTTTGAGAAACGGAACCAATGACACCATCCACCGTAGGGGTAGGCGGGGCCTTTGTGGCTCCGGGCCGTGGAGCATCAGGCAGGATGTCATAAAGCGTGCCAGATTGTGAATAAACAAGATCCAGGTACTGGGCACGCGCGATAGCTTGTTCCTCCGTCACACACGCTCCCATCGCGATATCCTGAGCGATTTTATTGACAAAGGAGGTGGTGAAACAGTGGGTCAAAATCTGATCAGGTATGTGAAACTTGATCAGTCGACGACGACGCCGCCACTCATGGATGTGATCTGAGATGTGAGTGGCCGAGTCCTGCTTCAGGGAAGACAGGAGGTGCGTCCCGGTCTCATACCGGACTGGTAACTGGAAATGCGTGAGGAAAGCCATAGCTAACGAGTTGAAATCCTGAAAAATACCACGGGATAGCTCTATGTACCACTTAGCAGCAGCTCCTGTTAACGTACGCTAGAAAAGACGCAAACGAATCGAATCGTCAGTCCAAGAGTTAGACGAACACCAGAGGTGATACGTCATCACATGCGCTTGGGGATCTTCGCCAGCTTTGCCCTCAAACTTGGGACAATCTCCTGGTATCTTGGTGGGAACCGGAGGCCAATATGGATTATGAGAAATCGGATCATTGGTCAACTTTGAAACGTCCGGCAGATCCAAGGTAGCCAGGAACGGAAATGGGGGGTTAACTACCATGCCAGTCCCAGGATAAGACCCGGTACCTGTGTTCCACGATGGTTGTGAATATCCCTGCCCCCATGGGTTCTGTCCCTGAGGATTTTGACCGTAGGGGGCATGGTTCGTATAACCAGACTGATTTGGTTGCTGGTAACCATTGTGTGGGGCTTGATAACCGGGGTTCGGGCCCTGATTAGGTGTCTGCCCTGTATAAGCAGCGTTTGGATTTGGCTGCTGAGCGTAGGTAGAACCGGGTGGAGGAGGAGGATACTGAGAGCCTCCAGAGTGGTTATAGTTCGGTTGAGACTGACCATGAGGATAATAACCACTCTGAGGATGAGTAGACTGCTGATAAGTGGAACCCTGCGAAGCCTGGTACGTAGGGCGCAGCTGTTGATTTGGCTGCGGCATTGAATGAGCAGGCTGCTGAGCAGAGTGAACGGAATGAGAGGGCTGCCCTGAATGAACAGGTTGACCCGAGTGAGGGGGCAGCCCTGAATGAACAGGTTGGCCCGGATAAACAGGCGGCGCTGGTTGCGCAGGTTGACCTGGTTGTAAATGAGCCCCAGGTTGCACCGAATAAGCCGGTTGGCCTGGCGGCGGGACACCAGGTTGTACCGGATGACCCGGTTGGCCTGGTGGTGGAACAGGACCAGGTGCTTGCTGGAAACCAGTTTGACCTGAAGCAGAACCATAGGGTGGTCCTGGCTGATATGCAACGTTAGAGACAACAGGATACTGCGGTTGCATCGGTAAAGAAGGTTGGATTTGCCCCCCAGGACCATAGGTCGGTCCCGGTTGATACCCCGGCTGAGGCTGAGCAGGTTGACCAGCAGGGCTATAATATGGTCCTTGCGGATTGTACAATGGCCCTTGCTGGCCCGCAGAGTAGCCTTGGATGGGCTGTCCCTGTGGGTCGTACAGATAGCCAGGTTGGCCTGCAGGTGGGCCTTGGAAAGGCTGCCCCTGCGGGTTGTGAGCCTGGTTGTACGGTAAACCTTGAGCATACAGATAAGCCTCAGGAGCAGGAAGACGCAAAATTTCCCCATGCTCATCAAGCTGACCCGGGAAACCATACACGGGAGTGCCGTCCTGTGCATAGTGCGAAAAGAAAGATCGGTAAGGATCTTGGGGGATTTGTCCAGCCCCGGCGTTCGACTGTTGCAAAAACAACCGATACTCCTCCGGAGAAATATTGTCCGGTATAGCGGTAGCTAGATAAATATCTTCAGGAGTTGGCCCAGCCCTGGTAGCTGAGACAACAGCAGAAGAGGCAGCTACACAAACAGTGGGCCGCACGGGAACAGAAGTGACGGGCGTCGAAGGAGACACCCCGGGTGTAGTGGCAGCTGGCCTCGAAGCAGGAGATGATATTCCCATAGAGGCAGCAGCTGAGATGATCTGACCCAGAGATCTGTATCCCTGCGGTAAAGAAGGACTAGCTGACGATGTGGTAGCCAGCTCAGTATCGTCTCCCTCAAACAATCTACGAGGGATGCGCTGATAGTCATCAGACCCCGGAATTTCCTCACCAGAATCACTCATGGTTGATCCTGCCGTTAAATCACGCAGAAGACGACGAGGACTAGGAGGAAAAACAACAGCAACAAACGGTGAACCCGATGTAAGAGAAAGGAAATCAGCTCCTAATCTCAATTCAGACACAGGGTCCGAAAAGGGCCAGTTGAACTCAACTGGTTCTCCAAAGGGTTGCTCGGCGAGGACCGGTCCCCCGTCAGGGAACTCGGAAACAACAGGCTGCTGTGGTTCAACAGAAGGCTGAGAAGCCTCTGAAGAATCGTCCATGTAAGGACTACCAGTAGACGAAACCGAAGGTTCCGCCACCGTGGCAAGAGACTAGAAGAAGAGAGCAAACACACACACGGGCTGAAAACGAGTTAAGACACACGATCAAACAGTCAACAAGCAACGTCTAAATAGGTGTGAAATCGTGGGCGATTAATTTTACCACATTGGAAAGTAAGAAATTCTACCGTTTCATGTTTCAAGAGTCGAGAAACGATAAAAAGATGACTCTATCTCTTTCAGAGTTGACACAAGCGTGAAAGGACAAGCGCTTGGCGGTCTTTTCAAGTTTAGGGAGTCAGAAAAGACCAAATGACTGCTCAGGAAAAAACTAGGCACAAAGGGTGTACCAAATATCCGTGAACTGCAATATACACCTTGGTTTCAAGAATGAAATAGAAATCGACCAAGGACTTTCCGTACGTGCAGGTAGTCTCCCCGAATGCTGTGTTCGGTGTATCACGGGTATGAGGCGGCAGACTCGGCTTCCTATGGATAAAGGATTGAAAACCTAGAAGGGTCTCCCTTTATATACGCGACGGTACGGGGAGCACAAGTCCGTACTAGCGCTGTCTAAAGCCAACAGGCGAACGACAGCTGCTAGGTTTAACAACGCCGGAACACGTCTCTAGCCTAGACCTTCTAAATATGTTTCGTTAAGTTCCAATGTTGCCTTAGGTTAATTGAATAAATTTTACAATTGATCTTCAATTAAGTTTCAATTTCCAGGCCCTATCGTATGTAGTGTCTCGAAAGACTCCTAAATGCAAGCTATATGCCACAGTGCAACATTTCGTTCGATGAAAACTAGTTAAATAAGAGTTGAGAGCTTTTATGCAAACGAAACGAACGTAATACAAACAACAATGTCTCTAATGCAACTAATGCAATTGAACACTTTTCATTCAAACACTAATCACTAGTGATATGGAAAAGATCACAATTTGCACTAATTAATCAAAACAAAAGAGATATATATATATATTTTTTTTTTTAAATTTTCAATGTTTAATGGCTAATGTGCACTGAAAACAAAAGGAACAATTTGAGAGATGATATTCAAAAGAGCGAAACAAACAAAATTCACTCAACAATGCAATCAATCAGATCCCCAAATCGACCCAAAGTCTCTCAAAGCAAAGAAAGACTCAAAAGCTTCCGATGGACCGTGTGATCTAGGTCCAAAGCAAGGGCAAACGAATTCCAAATGAAGGAACAAACAATCACTCAAAAGACGCAGCAAAACAATCAAAGACTGTTAAGAGAATGCGGAGAACCAATCAACAAGTTGACAGGACAATCAAGACACCTAAACTCCCAAGGAGGGCTCGATACACTAAGCCACTAGATGCCCTAGGGCTCAAAACGTGAAATCGGTAGAAAGAAGAAAACAACCAAAGGACAGAGGTGAATTCCAGCCAAACAAGACTCCAACACACTCAGACAGTCGGGAAATCAAGAAGAAAAGTACTGGTCAAGTCCAGAAAGCTAAAAAATGAAGAAACTCAAAAAAGTCACAGGGGTGGCGCGACTGTGGGCTTGAAACTGGCGCCAGAGGCCAATTGGCGCGAGACAAACAAAAGCAACAAGCGCCAAGTGGCGCGACTGTCGGGTTAAAAACCGCGCCAGTCGAGTTCCTCAATAAAAAATAAAAATAAGCTATTCCAGAAGCAGACCAATACAAGCTAAGAAAACCAAGAAGCTAAAACAATGAAAGCAACCCAGAAGGTTCATCAAGCAAGAAGAAACAATCAAAGCGAAACAATCATAAACGAGACAAGGAAAACTGGATGATCCCCAGCGGAGTCGCCAATTTGTTGAGGAGGTAAATCCCCTCTGCGGACAGAGGCGATCCCTACTAGCCCAGCAGGGGTCTAGCAACAAACAAACAATGCTATGACGCAAGCTCCTAGTTACGAATGGAAAGACTAGGAATAGAAGCCTACCTGGATTCCAACGCTATAATATGAAGAAGAAGTGTCCCCGTCCTTCAGCCCTGGAAGATCACAATCCCTCCACGATCTCCGCGGATGAACACCTGCACATAGAAGAAACGAACAGATACAAGCATAGGAACCAGCATGCGTAACTAAACATCGGTCAGAAAAGACATTACTCGCATTAACATGATGGAAAACGGAGTGGAACCATAATCATAGTCATCTATTAAGTAATAAACGAATAGAAGTTACAACCAAGTTCTGACGTCGCAGCTTCCTTCGAACGGGTCTCCGGTCGTCCACGTCTCGCAAAGCTCGCCAAGGAAAGGGAAAACCTCTCCGGAGTCTCGTAACAATGGTCTCCTCGCTTGAATGGGCCTTAAGGGAAAGAAGGGATTCTTTACAGCACAAAGGCACTTGGGAATAGCGAGATGCAAAGCTTCAGCACTTCAAGACTAGCTTGCCATGGATCTGAGCAGGCTTTTATAGATGGGGAAGGAGGGAGTTGGGATCCCTATTATTATGGGATTGGCCCTATCAACAAGGAAGGTTCCATGGGAGGTGGCAAAACCAATTCCTTCCATAGAACTCCCGCAGCCAAACCTCCCAACTCAAGATAGGCAGTGGTTTGTGAGTTTGTTTGAACTCAACTTCCGCCATCCATATTTAAAAAACAGTCCCTAAAATGGGTGGCGCGATTGCTGCTCTACGACAGAGCGCCAAGTGGCGCGACCTCTTTACAGGATTTCCCTGATTGGCGCGAGCACTGAACTGTATACCCGCGCCAATGCAAAAAGAGCTTTTTTTCATGAGTTTTGCAAGGAGTTGTCTCAAGGGAAAATGAAGCTCATACTCAGAGGGATGCATTGATGATGTTTTCAAGGCATGACAGTGTTCACAGGTCACATAATGCGTCCTCCATTGTGCGGGACGGGGAATGGTAGGGACGGTGACAAATTACTGTGTAACATAGATATAAGGTTTAAAGAGGCACACACGTACACACTTCATGTGTTAACTCCACAATTACATGTTCATTTTGAATAACACAACAATAAAATATTTTAATTACAAGAAATTTTCAATTGTTAATTGCTTAATATAATATGTACATAAGTGAGATTGAGATGTCCATATTAAAATTCTTTTTTATTAGTATAAATATGTATATATTTTAGAGTGCCTTAAATAATACACTCTATCCTTGTTTTACATTATCTTGACAATATTGATATATTTTTAAATACATGTATCCTTCATATTGGAAAGTAGAAAAAATATATGCGTGACTTTATCTCTATATGTGCCTGTGTGATTTTACTTCATCATCAACATTTTGTGAGAATTTTTTCATATGCCTATGCAATCATACTTATTAAATATGGTGACTATATGTATAGAGATAGTGTTGATTTTGTACACAATTTTGTTGTAGTTATTTTGGAGGACAATATTTGTATATGTTTTTATATGGTTATATGGCTTCTCTTTTTGGAAATATCTTGGTGGATATTTATTTTTTAATACATGCTTGTCATGTATGTGCAAAATGTAATCTTATATATTAAATATTTTTTTTTTTTTTTTTTTGAGGAATATATATATATATATATAAGGTCGTGGAAGAATTACACATCTCTCTCATATTAAAAATTAAAAAGATTTACTTCTCATTGCTTTATCTTTATGTATATAATGTTTATGTAAAATTAAGGTAGACATTGAAGTATTTTATTTACAGTGGAATATTTTTTGGTTATTAATATTCATAATGGATGTTGAAAGATGTTTTTTTTTAGTAATATTTTTTAATTTGTTAATGCAAGTATTATTTTATTATTTTTTAATATAACATTATGGAACAACATTTACCCACATTAGGATTTAGAGAAAATCATAATTTGAAACAACTTACTTCATAGAAGTAAAGAGGTTGACATAAATTATGGAACATAAATATAGGTTCATTCATGTTGAGGTAAGTTATAATTCCATAAATATAACATACTCACAAAATTCCCAACTTAAAAGGTTCAGGAATGTTTATAAAGAAAAACCTCATTCCAAAAGCATTGTGGAATTAAGAAAGGAAGTGACCAAGTGGAATTAAGAAAGGGAAGTTCAAAATTTAAAAGAAGCTAGAAAGGAAATAAAGTATGCAATGATTAGGAATTGAAAATCTATTATTAGGGATAGACACAAAAAATATAGTAATAAATAGGAATTTGATAACTTCATATCCTCACATGGAACTATTGAAATGTTCCATGGAGATAAGGGCCTACATTAAGTTGGATCCCATGTGAAATTGATTTAAATTTCTAATTGAAACTTGGGAGCATGAAGAATATAAGCTCCATCAGATTGAAGGATTTATATTATGGTCAACATGGAACAATAAATTCTTCCATAGGAGGATTGGATTGTTACATAAAATTGAGAATTTCTTCTTACATTTGGCTTAATAATAAGGACCCTCTTAAGCAGTACATACATATGGATAGAGACTTTATATATATATATATATATATATATATATATTACTTTTCACCTGCCAATTCCTCTTAGAACTTGGATATTATTACAAAAATATTGCCAAACATTTTATAGATTGCATATTATGGACTAGTGAAATTTTCTTAGCTTTTCCAACTTTAAGATAATTTTTCATCCTTAAAATATTCCCTACTTTAAATGTGGGGATAAGAGTAACCCCCCTTGTTTATAAGAAGATTGTGATTAGCGCCATATTAAGCAAGCTTTATGGAAGTATTTTGGAAGAGAAGATGAGCATATAACTTGAGAGCAACATAAAAGGAGCTAAAGGGCAAGTTGGCTTTAGGGGATAACATTTGAATGTGGACCATATTGTTACCTTAACGATCATGGTAGAAGAGTGCCACAGTAATAAAACCAATATCTTTGGTTGTTTCATTGATTTTAGAAAATATTTGACACCATCCTCGGGACTAACCTTCAAAGGTTAGAAGAGTTAAAAGTTCCTTATGAGTTGAGAGTTATTTTTGTATGTATGTCTAAAATTTTTAGTTCTAACTTTATGAACATTGAGGGGTGGTCAAAGAAATTAATTGTAATATAGTATTCAATCAAGGTTATCTTCTTATCCACTACTCTCTTTCGCGTTTACATTGATAAATTAAAATTTTGGTTGGAAGAAACTAGTTGTATTGGCTTGACTCTCACTAGTATAGTCATCATCCTTTTACTTTATGTTGATGATGTTGTTCTTATAGCATGGAATCCTTATGCCTTTAATAAAATTTTAAGAACCCTCAAAGACTTCTTCCCTAGTATGGCTATGACTGTTAATATAGACATAATAAAGGTTATGCTAATAAAATCCCATAATATTGCATAGGAAACTTTCATATATGACTAATAGTTTGTAGGAAGTTCATGCAAATATATTAGAATTGATACTCATCATAATATCAATTATAATATACTGTGGAGAAAAGGATAATAGAGGGTGGAGATATCATTATGGGCTTCATAACAAGTGTATTTTAGTAAACCTTCGGTTGTGTGATAAGAAAAACTCCCATTTGATCATTTTGTCACTCTTATTATGTTATACAAACGTGAAGTCTAGAGATGTGGTATTTATAGGGAATCTTGGAGAAGGAGAGAGAAAATCAAAAGAATTTGATAGCTTATAATCTTAATATTGAAAGAAATACACCCTATCTTATTCTCCTCATAGAAGTGATTCTCTCCCCCATTGAGAACATGGTCATGGTTATGTATTTAATCTACAAGAACAAGATAGAAAACATGGATGAAAAGGGGCTCCCCAAAATTGTGTCCATCTCTAGCCACAACCACCAACATCTTAAGTGAGGATGGAATCAAGATTCCAAGTCGTGGTTAAATCATTTGGGAATATAGAAACACATCATCCCACAAGATACTACTAATACTAAAACTATTATATCATTAAAAATAAAGATAAATTGTATTTCAATAAAGAGTTAGAAAATAAAAGGAAGATAAGATACTACAAGAAGGTGCCAACCCTAATGTAGAAGATCAAAAGTATATTTCAGTTTTAGCTAGCACAAAGAAGAAGATCAATATTGTTAAAATACAAACCAACTCCCATGAGATACATAACGAACTTTAGGCATTGCACGTTCCCAAAACATTGTGGAATGCAAGAACTTATCATCTTTGTGACATTAAGAGGGTTGAAGATGAAAGCCACATTCTATTGCAATGCCCTACATACACCCAAATTATAAATTAAATTTGAAAAATTTGTTACAATATTGACCTTCCTAGCTTCCTAATTCATGAGAACTATGATAATCTTAGAACATTTGTCTTACTACTTTTTGAGCATGGAAATAAATTCTCTAAAGGAATAAGTAATCTTTAGCTTTTTTAAGGTATGACAAAGAAATTATGATTTGAATAGTCATAAATCATCATCATTAAAATTATCTTTATAAAATATTTATTTATTAATAAATTTGAACTTAAAAATAATGATGATGATGACGACGACGATGACGATGATTATTGTCCTCTAAGACCAAATTTGTCTATTAGACCTTAAGAAAGTAACGAATTACTTGAAAATTATTAGAATTTTATTTATGTGCTTGAAAACCATTAAGAGAAGCGTTCCAAGATCACCATAGTTTCATCGAGTTAAAAGGTTAGAAAGGTTGGTCATGTGACAAATTTAGAGGTTGGTCTAAGAGAATTTTTTTTTCATCTACCACTCTGTAAGTGTCATAAAGGTGACAAACCCTTTCATCCCAATGAGTTTTGAGAATGGACCAATGCCTAGTTTTACTATGGAGCTCATAAGAATTAGTGTTTATTTTAACAAGATTAATTTTATTCTTTAGACTCTTTACAAAAAAGATATACTTTTGATCTTTTCAAGTGGGGTTGATAACCTCCTTATCATATCATAATTTTATTTTTCCCTCAAATTTTATTGCACTATTTTCTCCTTAAAATTTTGATGTGCCAATATTTTTAATTTTATCCTTGCTTTGAAAAATGATCCCTTCCTTTATTATCCAATGGTTTAGCCAAGACTCGGAGTGTTACACCATCCCCTATTGAGTTGAAGGATGGTGTTAGCTAGAGTTTAATTTTTTTTAAGAAGTCTCTCATCTTCCATGTTATTTAACTTGTTCTTATACATTAGGTACCTATCATAGCTATGCTCTCAATTGTGGAAATGACTACTTATAAGAGGAAGATAGGATAAAGTATATTCTCTTTAATTTTGGGATCATAGGTTATAAAATTATTTTGGATCTACTCTATTTTTCTCCATGACTCTCTAGAGGTAATGCATTCCTAAACTTCACATCAATATTAAATAATAGAAATAATGAGAGGCTCAAAGAAGAGGTTTTTCTTATCCCAAATCCAAAAATTTATTGATTTATGATCGTTTTCAAGATGATAATAAATTTTCCAATCTTGATTTTTTTAATACCATCATATTAATTAAACTTATAATGAATATTGATTTTAAAAAAATTATATAATATTTTTTCCTTCGTATTATTATTATCATATACAAAATATTGTAAATATTGTTTTATAATAATTCTTTTATGAATCCATCCATTTTTATAATTATTCTATTTTAAATACTTAAGTTTATACGACTAACATAAATAATGAACATAATAAACATTAATCATGGGAAAATACATAACAATCTCTATGTATTTTTGGATTTAGAGATATATAGGTAGTCAACATGTAATATTGGTGGTATTTTATTTATTTCAATTAATTTAAAATTTAAAAATTTAAAAATTATGATTTCGTTTTATATTAAAGGTAAAATACAAAAATATTGTTAATTAACATATTTTATTAATATTTTATAAAATTAATTAGCTTAAATGTTTTCAAAATATCTAAATTGGTCTACGGTAATAAAGTGATATTTTTTTCACTTTTCTTTTGAATTCCCTTCTGCATCATCCTTCGTCCTCCATCCGTAGATGTCGCCAGAGACACATATCTTCCTCCTCTATTGAACACGTGGCGCTCGACAACGTACTCACGTGGAAAATATTAGATGCTTGGATAAGGAAAAGATGGAACGACACTACATCACATGGTATTGGAGGGTAGAGAAAACCAAGGAAATTTTAGACAATCTTCATACTTTCTCATAGGAATGTCATTTGGCAAGGTAATTAGATGTTGTGCGACGTCACATGACAAAAATAGCGAGTGCTTAAACAACAAGACGTGGTAAAGGGACCCTACAAATAATAACATTGTCATAAATTACGGACATGTGGTTTCCAGGACACTGTGTGCGAGGTTGGAATTTGGATTTATCTTTACCCGTCATAATTTTTTTTTGAAATTTTGGGTCTTTATGCTTACTGTCAATAATTTTTATGTTTAAAAATATTTGTTGGTATTATGATGCACATGTTGTCTTTGATGGCAACCCACCTGTAAAAGACCAAGTATATGGTTTCTAGATAAGCTCAATAGTGACAAAGTGATGGAACAAAATTTTAGAATTGTAGGACAGAGACTTTGCATATCAAAATCAGAAGATGGATAATGTACATAATTGAATAACTATACGCGAGTTAGTAAAGGCAAAGTCGCATATACATGCGGGTATGAAGAAGCAAAGTCGCGTATGTTCTAGCACACTAATTCAATAATACCAGGGGTCCTTACCATGGTATTATCCCACAATATTGAGCACAATAATGATTATTTGATCCCATCCAAGTATACCATCGACACGTGTGGTTTTAGCTCGTGTTATTGGCTAAGGATCAAACTATATAAGGAGGTGAATATAATAGTGCTAAGTGTGCATGAGTATGTGAATTGAATTAATACTTCAATCTGAAGTATATCTGCATGGAATGGGCTATAATCAATAGATAGATATGATATTATGATGCACTCATGAATACAATGATGGATCAGGATCTCTAGACCTAAAATGACTCTGTATTTTCATGATCTGTTTATAATTTGTTTAGATTTGTGTTATGGCGCATGTTTTTTGAAGTAAAGGTTATGATCTAAGTAAGTTTGTAGTTCTGAAGTGGTGCACAGTCTCGAATTATTTACAGATCTATACACGGGTTCGACACGTGGAAGGCGCATCATGGGTTTGGCTCTGTAAAGGCACGTACATATTTAGTGAAAATACTAAGATATCTATGCATGTTGGTTTCAAAAGAAGGACATACAGATACAGATTGTCTTATGGAAACCGCGTATGCAAGCTATGGTTTTGCTGAAGAATGTTGAAGGAAATTTCTGATCAGTTTTATTGTGTTTCTGTTGTCTGTCAATGATGTCTTCATATATATTTGTGTTGTTTGAGTAATAATTATGCTGTTAGTTGATTGTGAACAAAGTAATTGGTTGATTTAAATGATTGATGATGCTAATTGTATGAAGGCTCTGTAGAACTGGAAAAATATTTTAGAATATATCTGATCAATTCTGAGTCTAAGTCAGAAATGAAATATTGATATATTGAGATATACACAGGTTTCTCCATATAAAAGCACATATACACGTGGGTTGTCGTAAGAAAAATGGCGTATACATTTTTCTTTTGAATGATCAGGGTTGCAGTTGATTCTATGTGTTGATGCAGAAGTATGGGTTTAGTTCTATGATCTCATTTTTTTATTTGAATTGGGTTGATGTTTTCTTCAATTGGTCTACAAGTTGTGTTGAGTTAAAAGTTGTTGGATCCTGTGTCAAAATTTATTAAACGTGGTCTGCAATGGTTCTAAGGGTCAGAGCCTTCAATATGGAAGTTTAAGCTTCCTTCCAGTAGGAGATGGTGATTAGATGGGGGGGTTGTAGCTCCCTTCCAATGGTGGATGGTAAATGAGATCAGGGGGTTGGAGCTCCCTTCCTGTAGCAGTTGGAGAATGAGAGAAGGTTGTAGCCTTATGTAGGTGGGTACCTGTGTGCTGGTATGAGTTTGCGCCAGTACAATATTGTAAGATATTTTATATATAATAAATATTGAAGACAGAGATGACAACAACAGTGGTTTTCTCCCAAATTGAGTTTCCACCTTAATCCTGGTGTTCATGTGTGTTTCTTATGTGTGATGATTTATTATTGTCTTACTGCTCATATTTATTAATTACTAAATATATGATGAATGAATGATGCACTGGTTTAAGTAAAAGTTTCTGAACATTTATCTGAATAATAATTTCACTGGATATACACAAGTTTCTTTAAAGAAATCTGTGTACATATGCTAGTTGGATTAATTAAAGTCGCGTATATAAATCAATAAAGTAAAGAAAAATTTGTGTGAGTATTTAAATACTGATTCACCCCCCTCTAACTATTTTTCCCATCAATTGGTATCAGATTAGGCCCTTCTGAAGAAGCTTGATCACTAGAAGGTACATTTACCAAGATGAGAATTCAATATGGAACAACATCTATTAGACCACCACTCTTCAACGGAAACAATTTAATCTTCTGGAAGGCAAGAACAAGATCCTATATTCAGTCTCTTGGAGCAGATGTTTGGGCAATTGTTTAAGGAGATTACCAATATCCAGCTGCAGTTCCCATAGATCCAGCAACAAATAAGAAATATGAAACGAATTTGAAAGTTGTCAATGCATTATTGGGAAGCCTGAACGGATTAGAATTTGTCAAGGTTATGCAGTTAGATACAACAAAGGATTTATGGGACAAAATCATTCTGAGTTATGAAGGTGATGCCAAGGTAAAAGTGTTAAACTCCAATCTCTCAAAATTCAATATAAAAATCTTAGAATACATAATGATGACAATATTGCTAGTTTATTTATGCGTCTATATGAGATCGTAAATCGCATGGGAAATCTGGGTGAAGACATAAAAGACAAAACTTTAGTAGAGAAAATATTAAGATCTCTAACTACCAAATTCGAGTCAAAAGTGTTTACTATTGAAGAGAAAAGGATCTGTAGAATCTTACTGTTGTTCAAATTCATGGGATCCTAGCCGTTTTTGAAATGAGAAAAGGAGGTATGTCTGAAGACAGAGAAGCTGCATTTAAAGCTACTGTGAAAGGAAAGGGAGAGGAAGAACAAAAAGAATCAGGGTATGTATCAGAAGAATATGACGTAAATTTTGTAAAGAAACTTCAACTCGACACTAGAAGTTTCATAGGTAAGCTTCCCTTCAAATGTTTTTCTTGTGGAAGAGTGGGTCATTATGTTGTTAAATGTCCTCAAAAAGAAAATCATGATAAGAGAAAGGATATAGAAAAAGGTAATAGGAGACGATTTGACAATAGGAAAAGTTATTATAATCATGAAGATAGCGATGACTTGTCAAATAGTGAAGAAGGAGAATATGATCAAGATCTAAAACTACTCATGGAATTTGAAAAGGACACCAATGAGTCTAAAGATAATTTTATGGATGCTTTAGAAGAAAATGATTTCGTTGAAGAAATAACTCAACCCAAAATATGCTTGGAAGAAAACAAAAAAGTCATAGATACTATAAAGAATCAACTCAAAGAAAAAGAGAAGTATAGTGAGAAGTTAGAATGTGAAATAGTAAGCCTAAGAAAGGAACTTTAGAAATTAAAAACTACAAATCTTAGATTTGCTAAAAGATCTGAAACCTTAGATGAAAATATCAAGGTTCAACGCTCTCCTCTTATGAAGACGGCTCTTGGATACATTGGTGAATCTCCACAGATAGAAAAATAAGCAGCCACAACCAGAAGTTATCTAAATGCAACGAAATCTAGTCAACAAAATTTCAGCACTCAGAAGAAGAACAAAGATAAATCACAGGTAAATCATGTTCGTTCCAATTCAAGGATGAACAATAACAGAAGCATCAATCAAAAGGTAAACAACACTAGAAGGCTCTATGATTAAAGAAATTTCTTCTTTAATGGACAATTTTTCTCATGTCATAATTTTGGTCATAAAGTTGCTCAATGTGTTGCATGCAAAACCATCATGACTATAGAAGCAAGAAAAAAAAATGAGGCAGTAATCAAGAAGAATACTTAGAAAAAAATTTCTCCTCTTCAAGACAAAATTGAATGTTCGTTTTGCAATAACTTTGGACATGAGGAATATGAATGCAGGAGAAAAATACAACCAAAAGAAAAAATATCCATAAATCCTAAGGTATGGAAAAAGAAGAACTTATAACTCAAAAGCTGCGGTATAGCTTTATTTGCAGAAGGAGAATAAATTTAATGGTACATTGATAGCGAATGTTCAAAACAAATCATAGGTGATAAAAATAAACTCATTTTATACAATGCGTTAGAAAAGGAAAAGAATATCACTTTTGGAAATGACTCTCCTATTCTCATTAAGGGTAAAGGATTTTTTTTTCTAAAAGAAAAGGTTAAAGTTGGTAACGTTATGTCTGTTGATGGATTAAAGCATAACCCGTTGAGTGTTAGCCAAATGTGTGACCAAGGAAATGAAGTAGTATTCTGATCAAAATAATGTGTGGTTCGTGAACTTGACACAGGAAAGATGATAATAAAAGGAACAAGAACACCAATAAATCTGTATATATTGAAAGGTGGCCAAGAAAAATGTTATCTAGGAAAATCTTTGGAAAACTTGTTATGGCACAGAAGGTTGGGACATCTGAGCTTTTCTCAAATAAGCAAATAAAGCAAGCTCAAATTTTTTTGTGATCTACCCAACATCACCCTACCAGAAAGTACCATATGTAAGTCATGTTGATTCGGTAAGCAAACCAGAGTTCAATTTAAAGCCAAAGAAGGATCAACAAGTAAGCCTATTGAACTTATACATACTGATTTGTGTGAACCTATAAAGAAAAAGTCACCTCGTGGAGAAAAATACTATATCTTATTCATTGATGACTTTTCTAGAATGTGTTGGATCGGTTTATTGAAACATAAAAATGAAGCATCTGAAAAATTTAAGGTCTTCAAAGCATTAGTTGAAAATCAATTAGATATAAATATCAAATGTATCATATCACACCGAGGAGGAGAATACATATCGAATGAATTCTTTGATTTATGTGAACAATATAGCATAAAATGACAATTTTCTGTATCTGGAAATCCTCAACAAAATGGCGTAGCAGAAAGAATGAATAGAACAGTTCAGAAAATGGCTCGTGCTATGCTTGATGAGTCTGGAAATACTATCACCTTTTGGGGTGAAGCTGCACATATCGTAGTAAATATTTTGAAAAAGGTTCATGTTTGTGTGAATAGTGATAAAAAGCCTTATGAACTATAGTATGGTAATACTCCCACTGTGAAGCACTTTAGAGTTTTTGGAAGCAAATGCTTTATAAAAAATAATGATGAAAAACTCAGTAAGTTTGAACCTAGAGAAGATGAAGGAATACTTCTTGGTTACTCTTCTGGAAGTAAAGGATACAAATGCTACAATAAGAGACTTCATAAAATTATTGAATGTATTGATGTTGTGATTGATGAAGCACACATAGCTCCCAAAAATGAAATAACAACAAATGAGGATGATGATGATGATGAATGCTTTCCCACATCAAATCACAATGATATAGAAGAAGAAACTAATGAAGCATCAAAAGAAGACACATCAGATAGAGAAAATGCTTCATCCAGGTTTGTTCAAAAGAGTCATCCAAAATCTCAAATCTTGGGAGAAAAGGAATCTGGGGTACAAACAAGAAGAACACTTGTGGGATATCCTAGTTATATAGCACTATTATCCACCATTGAACCACAAAATGTAAATCAATATAGTAAATATGAATGTTGGATTAAGGCCATGAATGAAGAACTGGATCAAAATGAAAATAATAATACGTGGGAATTGGTTCCAATGCCTCATGATATACAAATTTTACCAGGAAAAAATGGATATTAAAAAATAAGTTAAATGTAATATTCCCAAACCAGAAAAGCAGTAATTTAGCACAAAATAATGGAAATAACAACAAATGTCAACACATTACATATGAGCCAAAGATAGATCCATGGTATTATGTATAAAAACAAGAAATAAGTACAATATCTTGGGGATCAAGTCCCTCAAGCTAGGCAAGAGAAGCCTCCAATACCTAAAATCACCAATACATGTAATACCACTACTACACAAAAAATTGAAGCCAAGACAATGTAGTTTTAGTGGCTAATAATGCAGCTAAAAAATATAAATAAATGGATATGATAATACATGCTCCAAAAAGGCTCAAAATGGGGATCTAGGCTCCAAAACACTTTTCCTAGATAACCCAGGAAAGGTTTCTGGAAAGATAAAAAATACAAATGGTGATCTAAATCCCTAGGGCTGAAGAATCACTGCAGCTAAAGCACATAGAATGAGGTGGATGAAACTGATGTAGATCTAAATGGAATTCCTCCAATAGACTCTCTCAATGAAGGGTTGATCCCTTCAATGAATATCTAACCTCCCAAATGTGGCACTGAACCCTCCTTTGGATTTGCTCAATAAAATAACGTAGTTTGGGAGTAATGCTACACTATAGGAGATGATGATGACTTGGCCTAATGCCAAATATGAAATGAAGCCCAGGGACCTTCCTTACTAATATCCCAATGTAAATAAACATACCTCCATTGAAGAAAATCTCAGAAATGGCCCAATGAAACCCTCCACTACTGCACCCTGCAACTCAACACATATCTAAATAGAATCTCCAATGTAGAAGAAAGTTGTAGCTTGGAAAAATGCTGGAATGTGGAAATAATTCTCAAGCACTTCTACTGAGTAGGCACTCAAAGTCCCCCAAGGATGAAGGTGGGATTCCCTCTTGGGAACACCCTTGCGCTAAACATCACTGAAATATTAGCTAAGCAGCCGAAGAGATCCACAAATCATAACATACCATAAAAAAATAATAATCTAAAAAATGCTTTCCATGGCTGGCATCCCCTTCCTTATATTCTTGGTGAGCTTCCTCACCTTGGGCCCCACTCATTAAAGCCACTACTTCCATGCAAAGGATCTCCCTCCAAAAATGCATTGTACCTCAATGCATGTCCACTACCTTCATACCAGTGTTGTTGATTTGGTCAAAGTTGACCCAGTCCACATGCTCCATCCCTTGTTCACACATGGGGGTGCTTTATCTAGCTCTTTTGATGTCCTCCATTCACATTTGGAGTGGTTTTATTCCTACTAAGGATATTTATGAGTCTCCCTACCCTCTTATTATTCTAACTAAAAATAAAAATAAAAAATTAATATTCCAATTAGCTGCATGCTAATTTAGGAATATTACAATCCTCCCCTCCCAAATGTTGCTTGTCCCCAAGCAACTGTAAGGATAGAAATGAAAAGTGTAGGGAACCTTCATTCCCATGTGAAGCTCCAATCTCCAAGCTATCATCCATATAAAATGAATCACCCTCCAGAATGGTAATTCATAGAAAAAATCCTCTCAAATGCTCAAGTAACCCAAATGACTCATCCCATGAGGAAACAAGAGGTCCAATGTGGCAATCATGGATTGTCCAATGTTCTCCCTAAAGTATGAAACATAATAAATGTGGAGAATCTCATCTCTAATAGGAACATACAATCCATGTGTCATCTCTCCAAGCATGCCCACAACAATGATAAAGACATCATAAACATATGGGATCATAATCAATGTCATGCTAGCTGCCATGTGTAGCAATGGAGAAGGAAAATGGTCCCTCAAGTACAAACAACGCAGTTTGACTCCTAATTGCATCAAAATATGGCATGATGAGTGGTTTCCCAACCACTTTCTTGATGTCTCAATCTTCTCACATGATTGGAGAAGGTGTAAGATGTGAGGTGAAAATTGGGCAAACCCTGAATAAGATATCATCTCCCCAACATCTCCTAGGGAGTGACCATCATCAATACTGCTTATGGCTCCAATTAGACCATGAAGTCTATAAGAAAGAGTGATCCCTCTTGGAGCAATGCCATACACATGAATGGTAAGGAAATACAAATACATAGTAAGTGAATCATGATGTACAAAAATACAACCTTTACCATGTACTTGGTTCAAGATAGTGAAGTGGCTCATAGATGGGCCTCCTATCACCCCCAATAAGAAAGGAAGTGGCTGTGATAACTATACCAAAGAGTTATGTCTCTCCTTATCCTCCAAAAAATCCATGCATCTCCTCATATGATGGTGCATTTCCTCTTTGAAGCCTTCCCAAATGAATCCCTCCAAGATAGTACAGTATGCTCTTATGAAACCAACGGGCTTGGAGAGCAACCCCTCATATGATGCATGTAGTAGCTTCTCCTTGAGCTTAGAAGTTCTATTCAAGAATATCCTACTCTGAAAATATATGACCTTGTCTCTCACTGCATATCTCACATCTTATAACTGGCCATCAAGCACTCTACATGAAAAGAGATCCTTGGAGTATTCCACCAACAACTGGGATCTCCAATAAGGGTCAATACTCAATAATGACAACACTGTTGATCTATCATGTGAAGCACCTATCATGTTGATGCCTTCTTCTTTTACATCTCCCATGCCAAATTTATACACTAGGATGCTACAATCTTGCCTCTGCTGCTCCTCCTGCAGCTTCTCATCCTTTAATGAAGGTTGAAGTTTTTGGAGGCTAGCCTTCCATGAGAAGATATCACCCATCAAGAACTTTCTGAGTTTTACCAATGTAAGCATGAGTGGTCACCAACCTATACCAAATGTGGAATAGTTATTCCTATGTGGAAGCATCTTCTGATTCTCCAAATCCATGGAGTGGTCTCCTTGCACCATGATGGTGTCATCCATCCCTGAAACATCTTCTCTCAGCGCAAGATGTTTGGTGAGAGTGGGTAATACTGATATTGAGAGAATAAATCCCTCCTCCTTGAGCCTACCCAAGACTCTCTGCGTTGTGTCAAGTCCTCCTAGGGTTCTCACCCCTCCGAGATCTATGAGTGGTGCAACCTGATGTGAAGCATCTCTCATCAACTCCTGATATGGTGGTCCCCCAGGTGGAATGCCTCCATGTAATGAGACATAAATGTCAAGAGTAGACTGCATATATGAGTGGACTTCTTGGACCCTAGTCTCACTACACAAATCAATCTGCGTCTTTTGTGCATCAACCTTCTGAAATAGATAGGGGTGCGTGCTCCTAATCACTTGGTGTCGGCCATCATTCCTATATTCTTCTTCCATATGCAAGGTCTCACAATCTATCAATGATGGCACATGCTGCTCATGGATTGTGCCTTGATCTCCAAATGTGATATTCTTGGGAACTTGCAAAGATACAAGGGCTCCTCTAATTAGAGAAATTGCTCCATCTCCCTCTCCATGAGGTACTAGATCTGCTCCTAATGTGACAACGATGTTACCTCTTGCCTGATCTTCCCCTTTATCATTAATGGAGGTTACCTCATAATCATTAAGAGGCTATTTGTCTTGATCCTCTTTTGAAAAAGAGATTTCCATGTCTTCCTTTTGAGAAGAGAGTTCTTCTTGAAGTGGGGATCTTGCCTCTAGCAAGGTATTCTGCAAGTTTCTAACCCCCTCAATAGCATTCTGGAATGGAATTGGGTTTATGGATCCTTCCAACTCATGTAAAGGTTTTTTTTTTTAGGCTTGGCTAGCTCAACCAAGGATGTTTCAGAATGTTTTAGATCAAATCTTTTCAGTAACATCCTAGTGAAATTTTCATAAGTAGATTCATTTACATGATTCAAGGAAGAAGTTTCATAAAACCACTAGGCATAAGCCTTACCTTCAAGATGTAGTGCTACTACTCTAATGGATTCCTCTTCTGAAACTTGGCGCTGCTAAAAATATGTGTCTAGCTCCTTCACCCAAGCCCTAGTTGTGCATTTAGGTGACCCATCAAAAGTAGGCATAAAGAATCTACCCAAAGCATGTTGCTTGCACATTTTACTTCTATTGTGATTGCTAGGTCTTCTATTCTCCTTGATCTTGAAAAACCCTTGGAAGCTTAGATGATCTTGAACCTCTGAGATTGAGAGTCACACTCTTACAAATAATCACCAAGAGTCTCCTCCTTTGATGCATCTCCTTCCTCCATCTCTCTTGCTATGAATGTAGGCATAGTGGAGCATTGTAGATCTGATTGTGTGGTTGAATGCTCACACCCATAATATGAAGAACTGGAGCTTTCTTCACATGAAAGCCTTTTTGAGGGATCTTCATGTCTTTCCCTCCTCATTCCCTTGATTTCTCTATTAATATCATGCATATCTTGGAGAATAAGTTTTGGAAACTTCTTTCCCTCCATTTCTCCAAATAATGGAGTCTTGCCTTTGTCTCTTCTGTAAGCCTTCTCCTTTTTGTGAGAATATTCTTCTTCTTTTGATAACATAGATGCAATGTCTTCATAGGCAGAGCCAAGATTATGCTTCAATACCACTGTAATATTCCCAAATAGGAAAAGCAGTAATATAGCACACAATAATGGAAATAGTAGCAAATGTCAACACATTACATGTGATCCAAAGATAGATCCATGATATTTATGTATAACATCAAGAAAAAGTACAATATCTTGGGGATCAAGTCCCTCAAGCTAGGCAAGAGAAGCCTCCAATGTCTAAAAGCACCAATACATGTAATACCATTGTTATACAAAAAACTGAAGCCAAGACAACGCAATTTTAGTGGCTAATACTATAGCTAAACAATATAAATAAATGGACCTGATAATACATGCTCAAACAAGGCTCAAAATGGGGATCTAGGCTCCCACACAGTTTTCCTAGATAACCCAGGAAGGGTTTATGGAAATATACAAAATAACAATGGTGATCTAAAGCCCTAGGGCTAAAGAATCACTGCAACTAAAGCACATAGAAGGAGGTGGCTGAAATTGATGTAGATCTGAATGGAACTCCTCCAATATACTCTCTCAGTGAAGGGTTGATCCCTTGAATTAAGATCTAACCTCCCAAATGTGGCACTGAACCCTCATTTGGATCTGCTCAATAAAATAATGCAGTTTGGGAGTAATACTACGCTGTAGGAGATGATGATGACTTGGCTTGATGCCAAAATATGAAATGAAGCCCAGTGACCTTCCTTACTAATCTCCCAATGGAAAGAATGCTACATCCAATGAAGACAAGCTTAGAAATGGCCCAATGAAACCCTCCACTGCTGCACCCTGCAACTCATCACATATCTAAATAGAATCTACATTGTAGAAGAAAGTTGTAGCTTGGCCAAATGCCGAAATGTGGAAATAATGCTCAATAACTTCTCCTGAGTAGGCACTCGAAGTCCCCCGAGGATGAAGGTGGGAATCCTGCTCAGGAACACCCTTGTGCTAAACAGCACCACAATCTTAGCTAAATAACTGAAAAGAGCCCCAAGTCATAACATACCATAAACACATAATAATCTAAAACATGGTTTCCATGACTTCCATCCCCTTCCTTATATTCTTGGTGTGCTTCCTCACCTTAGGCCCCACTCATTAAATCCACTACTTCCATGAAAAGGATCTCCCTCCAAAAATGCGTTGTCCCTCAATGAATGTGTACTACCTCCATACCAGTGTTGTTGATTTGGTCAAAGTTGACCCAATCCACATGCTCCATCCCTTGTTCACACATGGGGGTGCTTTATCCAGCTCTTTTGATGTCCTCCATTCACATTTGGAGTGGTTTTATTCCCAGTAAGGAGATTTATGGGTCTCCCTACCCTCTTATTCTTCTAACTAGGAAGAAAAATAAAAAAATAATATTCCAATTAGCTACATGCTAATGTAGGAATAAAAAGGAGATGTAATTAGAAACAAATATAGACTTGTTTCTAAAGGTTATGCTCAATAAGAAGGCATATAATTTGAAAAAAAAAATTGCACCAATAGCCAGAATTGAAGCCATAAGAACGTTTCTTGCATTTTCAAGTTTTCAAATTTTCAAAGTTTTTCAAATGGATGTAAAATCTGCTTTCCTTAATGGAGACATGGAAGAAGAAGTATATATAGAACACCATAACGATTCATTTTGGGGAATGATGAAAAATTTCTTTGAAAACTCAAAAGGGCTCTATATGTGCTAAAACAAGCTCCACGGGCATCGTATTATCATCTTGACAAGTATCTTCAACAACAAGGCTTCACAAAACGATCTGTAAATAGTAACCCGTACACAAAAATATAGGATGAAAAACTATTAATTATTGTTGCTTATGTTGATGACATCATTTTTGGGAGTAGTGAAGAATCCATGAGTCAAAAATTTTCTTATATTATGAAACAAGAATTTTAAATGTATTTACTTGGGGAACTAACGTATTTTCTTGGTTTACAAGTGCAAAAAGCAAAGGATGGCATCTTTCTCTCAAAAAAAAAAATATCTCAAGAAAATTCTAAAGAAGTATGGGATGGAAGGCTGCAAACTTGTGTGTGCTCCAACAATGACCAGGTGTAACCTCAATTCTCATGATGCTCCTCCCATGGTAAAACAACTAGAATATAGATCTATGACTGGGAGTTTGCTTTATCTAACGGGCACTAGACCAGATATCATGCATGCAGTTGGGATTGTTTGACACTTGCAAGCCAATCCAAAGGAATCACATCTTCAAGCAGTAAAAATAATATTCAAATATCTCCAAGGAACTCAAGAATTTGGTTTATGGTATCCCATAAATGTTGATCTTACCCTTCATGCTTACACTTATGCGGATTGGGGTGGAAATGATGATGACCAGAAAAGCACTAGTGGAGGTGCATTTTATATGGGGCCCTGATTGGTATCCTGGTTCAACAAGAAATAAAGTTCCATTGCTTTATCTACAACAGAATCAGAATATGTGGTTGCTGCATCATGTTGCACACAAATTCTCTTGATGATGCAACCATTACAAGACATTCAAATTAAATGTTCTCCACCCATATCCATCCTATGTGATAATACAAGTGCTATTAGTACCTCAAAAAATCCTATTATGCATTCCAAAACCAGGCATATTCCTATTAAGTATCACCTTTTACAATAACAAGTGCTTGAGAAAAAGGTTAAATTGGAGTATGTTCCCTCCAAAGAACAAATTGCTAACATATTTATTAAACCTCTTCCTAGAGAAGCATTTGAATATCTCAAACATAAAATGGGAGTTGTCTCTACCTCATTATTTAGTTAAACTTATCTTGTTTGTTTTCAGATGAAATTTTAGAAGATTAATTTCGGTACGTAGGTTTCTTGATGCATAGTCACATATATACACAAGTCTCTTCTTCGATAATCACATATGGATATCTCTGTCTTGAAATCAGTGGGCCAGCCTCTAGAACATAATTTTTTATGTTGCTAACAGTTATGATTTGGCTTTATTGATTAGGTGTTGATGCATATAGTCTACTGATATGGTTTTCATGTTACATTTTCCTCTTTGATATTTATTTGCTCGATGAAGATGCTTTGATGAATGGGTTGTTGAAAGTGTTCAGGTAGCACAAGTTAAGGGGAAGAATTAGCCTTGCTGAGTATAATACAGTGTTGGCATTATGTTTATAATGGTTGCTGAATTATGTTTGATGATCTCTCTCTATTGAGGTCCTTTGGTCTTGGTTATAAAAGTCATATCTGTAATTTGATGTAAGGGTCATGTTGAGACCTATGATGTAAGTATTGTCATATTCAGTCATGTACGAACTCTTTCAAATATGTAATCCCACTTGGTTGGGTGAATGATGTGAGTCCTTGGTGATAGGAAAGGTCATACTCAAAGTTATAAATTCATGTACTGCATTAAAAATATATCTAAAGATTCAACATGTGCTCAGGGGGAGCATTGTCAATAAAGTGCATATTAGATCTAGAAAAACATTATTTCCGCATTGGTATTCCATTTGAACTTGATGTAAAAGGGGGAGAGTAACTTGGTGTTTGAATAACGCTTATTTTTATGTGTGTTTCTATCAGGTATCTACAAGTTGTGGTGATCAAACACCAACATGGTTTTCATCGAGTCCAAAGGGGGAGATTGTTGGCGTTATGATGCATATGTTGTCCTTGATGGAAACCCACTTGTAAAAGACCAATTATATTGTTTCTGGATAAGCTCAGAGATGATAAAATGATGGAGAAAAATGTCAGAATGATGGGACAAAGGCTTTTTAGATCAGAATCAGAAGATGTATAATGTACAAAATTCAAGAACTATATGTGAGTTAGTAAAGGAAAATTCCTGTAATCATGCGGGTACGAAGAAGAAAAGTTGTGTATGTGCTAGTGCACTAATTCAATGATACCAGGGGTGCTTACCATGGTATTATCCCATAATATTGAGCGCAGTAATGGTTATTTTATTCCGTCCAAGAATATCATCGATACTTGTGATGTTTTGGCTCATGGTATTGGCTAAGGCTCAAACTATATAAGGAGGTGAAGATCATAGTGCTAAGTGTGCATGAGTATGTAAATTGAATGAATACTTCAATCTGAAGTATATCTTCATGGAATAGGCTATAATAAATAGATAGATATGATATTATGATGCACTCATGAATACAATGATGGATCGGGATCTCTAGACCTAAAATAGCTATGTATTTGCATGTTCTGATTAAGTTTGTAGTTATGAAGTGGTGTGTAGTCCTCAATTATTTACAGATCTACACATGGGTTTGACAAGTGGAAAGCACATATACACGCAGGTTCGACTCTATAAAGGCACATATATATTCAGTGAAAATATTGAGATCTATACGCATGTTGGTTTCAGAAGAAGCGTGTACAAACACAAATTTGTCTTATGGAAACCACGTATGGAAGCTAGGGTTTTGTTGAAGAATGTTGAAGGACATGTCTGATCAGTTTTGCTATGTTTCTGATGTCTATAAATCATGTCTTCATATAGATCTAGGTTGTTTGAGTACTGATTATGTTGCTATTTGATTGTGAACAAAATAATTTGTTGATTGAAATGATTAATGTAGCTAATTGTACTAGGGCTCTGTAGAACTGAAAAAATATGTCAGAATATCTTTGATCAATTCTGAGTCTGATTCAAAAATATAATCTTGATATATTGAGATCTATACATAGGTTTCTCCACAAAAAAGTGCTTATACACATGGGTTTCCATAAGAAAAGTGGCATATACATTTGTATTTTGAATGATTAGGGTTGCGGTTGATTATGTGTTTTGATGTAGAAGTCTGGGTTTAGTTCTATAATCTCACTGTTCTGTTCGAATTAGGTTGATGTTCTACAATTTGTGTTGAGTTAAAATCTGTTGGATCCGGTGTGAAAATTTATGAAATGTGCTTTACAGTGGTTTTGAGGGTTAGAGCCTTCAGTGTGGAAGTATTAGCTTCTTGCCAGTAGGAGTTGGTGATCAGATCAGGGGGTTGTAGCTCCCTTCTAGTGGTGGATGGTAAATGAGATTAGGGGGTTTAAGCTCCCTTCTAGTAGCAACTGGAGAATGAGAAAAGGTTGCAACCTTCTGTAGGTGGGTGCCTGTGTGCTAGTATGAGTTTGTGCAAGTACAAGATTGTAAGCAATTTTATATATAATAAATATTGAAGACAGAGACAACAACCATGGTGGTTTTCTCCCAAATTGGGTTTCCAACTTAGATCCTGGTGTTCATGTATGATTATTTATTCTGTTCTTACTACTTATATTTACTTCTTACTAAATGTCTGATGAATGAATGATGTGCTAATTTAATTAAAAGTTTCTGAAGATTTATCTGAATAATAAGATCACTGGACATACACAAGTTTCTTTAAAGAAAATTGCATACATATGCTAGTTGGATTAAGTAAAGTCACGTATAGAAATCAATAAAGTAAAGAAAAGTTTGTGTGAGTATTTAAATACTGATTCACTCCCCCTCTTAGTATTTTTTACAACAATTTTCCCTTCAAGAGTGATGTTCTCATAATAAATTAACCCTTCACAAATAAAAGTTTGATTAAAAAATTACCTTTCAATAACATAATTATGTTAAAAAAAAAATCACATATATATCATCAGGAAAAAAAATTAACATAACACACAAATTACTTATTAAATATTGAATCTTGGTTTGAAATTTCATGGAACTCTCACAATAAAATCTTTGGAACCTGAAATCTAATGTCCTTGAGTTTGACATGCCATATCATTTGTATATATGAGATATGACTAAGGAGACCTTACTATTATTTTTAGACGATTCTCACCCACTCACACATCATTGATATAATTTTTTACATCATAAATTGTTGATCATCACATTCCTTATTTTGCATAGATAACATTGTTATCTTGTGCTTCTTTTATCTCCATACTAAATTCAAGGCACATGCAAATACCTCAAGAAAACATGTAAAATAATTGAATGAATGAAACGAACCAATCCAACCACATACATATATATATTCTATTTGGGTAAAACCACGAAGTTGGGTTACACTTTTGTGAGAACCGGGGGCAGAAATTTGTTTTTCTCAATAATTCGGCTGAAATTTTATCAAATTTCGACCAAACTGTTAAAGAATTCAACCGAACTTTCGAAATTAGTTTGGCCGAACTCATTCTGCCGTTTACATTGACGGAGTGCTGACGGTGTGGGAAAACATATTTTTGGCCAGAGATTGGAAAACCTGAAACATAAGTTTGGCTAAACTATTAGTTCGAACGAACTCTTAAAATAGTCTGGCCGAACTTTAGTTTATAAATACACTAGCTCGGAGCTGTTAATGGGTTTCGGGCTTATTAGCGTCTGCGTCTGCTGTGATCGTGTTTCGTCTGCATCTATTGTGTGTTTTGGGTCTGCGTTTGTGTCTGTGTCTACCTCTCTGGTCTTGGAAGAGTCTTGTTGTTTGGCCTCGGCTCCGAATTTTGAATTTCCAGGTTGGCTCTGAATTTCAAATTTCCTACTTTCAATTGCTGTAAATTCTATAAACATGTCTTGATATTGTTTTCTGTGGCCATGTCCAATATGTGATCGTGTTTTGTCTACGTTTGATGTGTGTTTCGGGCCTACGTCTACGTACCTGGTCTTGGAAGATTCTTGTTGTTCGGCCACGGCTCCGAATTTCGAATTTCCTACTTTCAATTTCTGTAAATTCTATAAACATGTCTTGATATTGTTTTCTGTGGCTGTGTCCAATAAGTGATAACTCTTGATGCACTTATTTTTGTAGCATTGAGTTCATTGAATGAGATAACACTGAAATATTCTCTTATCCAAGCTCCTTTTTGTGTTGGTAATGAAACATAAATAACACCAATTTTGTGGCTTTAATTAACTGCAATTACACTAAATAGTATCAAATATGTATAACACCAAAACTATCCTTTGAAGAAATACAAACTGCATCTGAATTGCATCTTTTTATTTAGCCTGAAATTTAGTCCTTATGTAATTTTATCAAAGCCTAAAGTCACCCATCTAAACCTGTAATTAGGCTGAACCTATCTCTATAATTTTAGTACAAAATTCTGTGTTGGTAATGCGAAAACCTCAGCTAGGTATACATATTATTTTTCCACAGTAAATGAGCTGACATGACTTAGTGACTCAATGAATGAGATAAAAATGAAATCTTCTCTTATCCAAGCTCCTTTATGTGGTGGTAATGAAACATAAATAGCACCAATATTGTGGCTTTAATTAAATGCAATTACACTAAATAGTGCCAAAGCTGTGTAACACCAAAACTATCCTTTGAAGAAATACAAACTTCATCTAAATTGCAGCTTTGTATTTAGCCTGAAATTTAGTCCTTCTCTAATTGTACCAAAGCCTAAAGTCACCCATCTAAACCTGTAATTAGCTTGAACCTATCTCTATAATTTTAGTACAAAATTCTATGTTGGTAATGCAAAAAACTCAGCTGGTTATACATATTATTTTTCCACAGTAAATGAGCCAACATGACTTAGTGACTCAGTGAATGAGATAACATTGAAATCTTCGCTTATCCAAGCTCCTTTTTGTGGTAGTAATGAAGCATTAATAGCTCCAATATTGTGGCTTTAATTAACTACAATTACACTGAATAGCATCAAAACTGTATAACACCAAAACTATCCTTTGAAGAAATATAAACTTCATCTGAATTGCATCTTTGTATTTAGCCTGAAATTTAGTCCTTCTGTAATTGTATTGAAGCCTAAAGTCACCCATCTAAACCTGTAATTAGGCTAAACCTATCTCTATAATTTTAGTACAAAATTCTGTGTTGGTAATGCGAAAACCTCAGCTAGGTATACATATTATTTTTCCACAATAAATGATCCGACATGACTCAGTGAAGAGTTGTGTCTCCATATAGGACGACTTGAATATTTTTATTTGAGGCTGACATGTATATTTTGAGAGAGGCTGACTTGAAGGTTGGCTTTGAAGAATATTTGTTGAGGAGATCGAGGATGATAACCTTGCAGAAGAAAATGGCTTGATGAAGGAGTCCAATAAATTGACCCTGGCTCAATACTAATTAAATTATTTAAAATCCCAAAATGTATCAATTTAAATCTGTAATGACTAACCTAGAATTCCACAATGGTTTCCTTAATCTAAATATGACCCAAGCATGAAACCCATGCTTTAATAAGTCATTTAATAATTATAAATTCTTTTTGAAAAATATATTAATAATGAAGACTGAACCTAGCTACATTCTTCAACATCTAAGAGACACAATTGTATTGTGATATTTTCCCTTCTTTCCAACTTAGTCCATCCTTCTAGAAAAATCCCTTTTAATGAAGCAGATATATCCACAGCAATCCATTGATATTTGTTCACCAACAACTATTCCATTTTGGACTTATATATCGCAAAACTATGCTCATTGAATTTATGCATCTATATCTTTAAACTACTCAACTATTTTATTTCACCATAGGAATCAATTCGATATATCTCCCATTTTAATGGGGTCTATCACATTTCGAGAAAAACACATTAGCCATAAAAGTTTCCCATTGAAACCATAAGTAATTTGAGACAAAACATAGGTTTTAACCTTATATAGTTAATTGTTTCAAAAGATTCTTAATAAATTGAAAAATATTCAATGTAAAACACATGCATTAACATATAATTTGGTCAAGAAACCCAAAACGAGAAAATCATTTTTTTATTAGTATATTATTTTTTAGATCATCAGACACACACATATGTATGTATGTATATATGTATATATCCCACGACAATTATAAACTACCAATTCATTACCTTGGATTAGATAAAACTTTAGTTCTTTAACTGAAACTATAGAACCATGGGGTAAACTACCATGCACTAGAAAAATGCTAAAAGAAAAAACCATGTGATGAAAACCATCATAAAGGGAGATTTTTTTTTCCTAAAAATGTTTTTTTGGGGCACTACCCCTGAACACCTGTGTGTGGGGATTTTTCATCTCTATGAAATTCTAAATTGGGGGTCCTTTCCTCCCATTTATTCCCACCACTATGCTTAGAGAAATATATAGTGCATGGGGGTATTCACATAAAGAATATAACACATACCAAACATCCAATAATTCTCCTTAATGTGACCATCAATGTAGCAATGGTTAGAATTATTTCTACTACCCTTGCATGGATGTGTAGTGGCTATTTTATTCTTATCCTTCCCCCATTTCCAGTTCTTATTCCCCTCCTTCAAAGCTTCTTGGTGCTATTTTTTCTTCAAACCACTTAAGTACCCTTTATTTTGGCCTATGGTTTCTAGATAATGTGCGTATACACATGGATCATACATTATCCTTAGCTTGGAAAGAATCACTTGCTTTTGTAGATGGTTATATAGACCCCACATATACTTAAGGAGTACATTTTGGCTCTTGGGAAAGATATCCAACAATATGACCATATTTTTGAACTTAGAACACTCTTATACACCCTTATGTCTACGTAAAGTAGTGTGAGTGATTCCACGGGTCCTCTACATACTTCATAGGGTATAATTGGGATAGATAGTGTTAACTTCTACAAGTTCTATAGGCAGAGGCTGTAAAGGGCCAGGTAGCCTCTGGATATCATCTTTTATGAAATGTGACATATCTAGTAAATGCCCCTACAATCAATCTCTGGAATAGATCTAAATATAAGTTCTTCATTTTAATATCCATAAACCACAACCACTTTAAGGAAAATCGTGTACATGTGTCATTTCTCCCATACATTTGTCATTTCCCCCATAATCTCAAGGTAAACCTTAAAGCATGTGCCATTTCTCAAGGCTTTCTCCCATTAATTCAAGGCAAACTTTGAGGCCTAAAAACTAAAAGTAGCTTAACTTCCATAGGATAGGATCCCTCAAACTCAAATGGAGTAAAATGTAAAATGTTAAAAGTGGAGTGTATTATAATGTAATGGATCTCAATAATCTAGATTGACATGGTTGTATTTTATTAATGTACCTAAATTTACACCTTCAATGTTGCTTTATTCTTTTAAAATGTTAAAATTGGAGTGTTTTAGGATGTAATGGATATAAATAATTTAGATTGTGTTAAATATGATGTAATGGATCTTAATAATCTAGATTGATATGGTTGTATTTTATTAATGTACCTAAATTTACACCCTCCATGTTGCTTTATTCTTGTAAAATGCTAAAAGTGGAGTGTATTAATGTACTTAAATTAACACCTTCCATGTTGCTTTATTCTTTGAAAATGTTAAAGTGGAGTGCTTTATGATGTAATGGATATAAATAATCTAGATTGACATGGCTACAGTGATATGATGATAGTGTAGGTTGATGTTTAAGTTGTAAAATTCTTGTACATATCAAGGATGAATGATAGTACAAGCCAAAAATGACATTATTATAAATTATTAAACAATTTGATAAGTGCTAAATCATACTTCTTATTAAGGACATAACTAATTTGTCATAATAGAACTCTGATATATAAGCACACTCTTCAATTCCATTGTTTTGTAGGTAAAGTACTATCTTCACATTAAAGCATTTTATAAGGTTACTCTAAAACTAAAGGCTTTCTCCCATTAATTAAAGGAAAAATTTAAAGCCTAAAAACTGAACCTAAAGTGGCTGAACTTCCATAGGATTTTAGTCTGTTCATTGAGTGTTAACTTCTACAAGGTTCTATAGGCAACGTCTGTAAAGGGCTAGGTAGTGTTAACTTCTATAAGTTCTAAAGGCAGAGTCTGTAAAGGGTCAGGTAGCCCCTGGATCTCATCTTTTCTGAAAGGTGACATATCCAGTAAATGCCCCTACAGTCAATCTCTAGAATAGATCTAAATAGAAGTTCTTCATTTTAATATCCATAAACCACAACAACTTTAAGGCAAACTATGTACATGTGTCATTTCTCCCATAAATTCTTAAGCAACGTTTTTAATGCATGTGTCATGTTGGCTTTCTCCCATTAACTTTAAAGCATGTTTTTAGTAAGTGCATAAAATAATTTTGCAAACCATGTAAATGTAATTTCTCCCATAAACTAAAGGCTTTCTCTCATTAATTCAAGGCAAACTTTAAGGCCTAAAAATTGAACCTAAAGTGGCTGAACTCTCATAGGATTTTGAACTTCCATAGGATTTTGGACTGTCTGTTGAGTGTTAATTTCTACAAGTTCTAAAGGCAGAGTCTGTAAAGAGATAGGTAGCCTCTGGATCTCATCTTTTCTTAAAGGTGAAATATCCAGTAAATGCCCCAAGAGTCAATCTCTGGAACATAAATAGAAGTTCTTCATTTTAATATTCATAAACCACTACCACTCTGAGGCAAACCTTGTACATACATGTCATTTCTCCTTTCTTCCATAAATTGTTAGACAAACTTTAAGGCATGTGACATTTCTATTTCATTTCTCCCACAAACACATAAAGGTGTGACTTTTGGCATAACTTCACCAACCACCACAACTAGTTGTTTTAGTAAGTGCATAAAATAATTTTGCAAACCATGTAAATGTCATTTATCCCACAAACTAACGACTTTCTCCCATTAATTAAAGGCAAAATTAAAGGCCTAAAAACCGAACCTAAAGTGGCTGAAGTCTGATAGGATAGTATCCCCCAAACTCAAGGATTTCCCCCATTAATTCAAGGCAAACATTAAGGCCTAAAAACTGAACTTAAAGTGACTAAAATTCCACAGGATTTTAGTTTTTTGGTTGAGTATTAACTTCTACAAGTTTAAGTCAATCTGTAAAGGGCTAGGTAGTTTCTGGATCTCACCCTTTCTTAAGGCATGTAAAGGGCCAGGTAGCCTCTAGATATCATCCTTTCTTAAGGCATGCCATTTCTAGATGTGATTTTTCCCATAAATTTTAAGGCAAACTTTCATGCAAACCATGCATGAACCATGTATATGTGTCATAAATCTCCCTTAAACTCATGCAATATTTAATCTCATTTTTAGATGTGAATTATACCATAAAATTTAAGTCAAACTTTAAGATAAACCATGCACATGTGTCATTTCTCCCATGCATTTGCAATAAGTGTCAATTTAATATATTTTTATTGAATTTGTTTTTTTTCAGGGATAAAAAGCCCACTAAATATGGTTGAAAAATGGACATTATGCATAGATGTTTCTTGCTATCCCAATCCAGGGAAAGTAGTGATTACATATGTGCTTTCCAATGTTGTGACTAGAAAAGTCATCCAAAGGAAAATGAATATACCAGGAAGAACAAAAAACAATGAGGCATATTATATTGCATTGATAAAAGGCTTGGGAACAACTATGGAGTATGGATCAAAAGGAATTGTAGTTTTCACAAATTATGAACTTGTGTGTAACCAAATGAAAGACGTGTACCAAGTTAAGAAGGAGAGGCTAAAAGAACTGCATGGAATAACAAACAATATTGTTAGCCAATTCCAATTTTTTAGTATAAGACATTGTACAAATGTGAATAAGATGTCTGCTGATCTATTGCGTGGGGCAATGCCAATTCAGGATTCAACTATAAAATATAAATTCATAGATTAATTAGAATTATACGGGGCAATGCCAATGCAAGATTCATCTCTCAAGGATGAATTAGTTTTGAGATGCTCTTCTTCAAAAATTCAAGATTCATCTCTCAAATATTAGTTTTGAGACTCTCTTCTTTAAAAATTCAAGGTTCATCTCTCAAAGATGAATTAGTGTTGAGACACTCTCCTTCAAAATTTATTGATGGACATTGTAACATATCTTGGATGTGTGTGTTTTGTATTTATAAATGCGTATTTTTTAATGACCATGTGTTTTTTTCAATTATATATCAAGTGTGCTCCCACCACACCATGTAAAGTGCAACTTGGTGAACTTCACATTTTTATAGAATTAAAATGTGAGGACTTCAATTTATTTTTGTTTAAATGGAGTTTCATGCTTCTTTTTTAATGACCATGTGTTTTTTTTCAATTTTATACCTAGTGTAATCCCACCATGTAAAGCGCAATTTGGTGTACTTAAAATTTTTATAGATTGTTTTTCTTAAATTGAGTTTCACACATCAATTAGTGCTTTGAAAGTTGTGTTTTACATAATTTGTGTACACTAAATTACATTAATTTTGTAAAATTTATTTTAAATAGTAATTTAAATAAAATAATTGTAAATTTCCACTGTAGACATATATATCATGGAGGATGAACAACGAAGATCAACGGAATCCCATAACTCTACGAGAGAGGGGGATCAAGGATCGAGGGATGTTCATGGTATTTATATATAATATTAAATATCCATACATATAAATACATGTTTGTACATATGGAATTGATTTTTTATCAAATTTGTGAGTTAAATTAGTTGTTAATAAGTTTCATTTTTTATTTTTTTAGTGGCTAAGAGGAGAAGAGTGTCTACTCCATCAATGGAGCATGCCCATGGTTTCCACAATTGTGGTATGGGTCACGCAATTTAATCAATAATTATGTACATGTATTTATATGTATCAATGTATTTTTCAATTGATTATAAATTCATATGTTTTTATGAAGCTTCTCTCTCATCTCATGAGGTTGGTGGTTGTTTAGATTCCCTTAGAGGGTCATCAATAAGTGCTGGCGGATTTCGTGAAGGTGGTGATATGTATTCCCCTAGAGGCCAATCAACAGATGGTCGTGTTAGTTCTCAGCAGGGTCATTATATTTCTCAACAGTCTCAGGGTGGGCAAGATGTTAGCCAACCACATCGAGGTGGCCATCAATTTGAATATTTTTCATTCAATTTGTACAAATTTGTTTACATGTATTTTTTTAATATACAAAATTTTATATATTGATGTAGAGGCTGAAAATTCTTCTCCAAATGTTGCTAAAAAAAGACGTAGGGTAGAGCGCATCATTCAAGAAGAAGATTGTCCACTAACCATGACTTATCTTCCCGACATTTCTGATATACCTTGGGAAACAAACATGCAGCAATGCACCTTAGAAAGGTGTCAACATCTTCATGCAAAACTGAAGAGAGATCTCGTGGCTTTGACTCTACCAGCTGAGAGTCGACAAAGCTTGGAAATAGTTACACACTCTTTAGGTGAACTAGTAGATGTGTACCAAAATCTTGGGCCAACCACTGATACTTTTGAAGAAGTCATGAGAAAAATAAAGGAAACAGTGATGGGTCCCGATAAATAGGAGGTTGTTAAACAAAGAGTTACAACAAAAATGGCCAAGTCTATGTTTAATTTCAAAGAAGGGACGAAAAAAAATATCCTGAAGGTGTAATATTTCAAGCACCCTCATATATCTCACTATTTGTATGATAGACAACTTGTGGCCCATGGAAGACTCCCATGGAACGACGAGGTTTCATTTTATTTTGCAAAATTATTTTATGCAAAATTATTTTTGCAAATGAAACCTAATTACAGTGACCTTCCCTCTAAATTTTTTGGTCCTGTGAAAGGTCGATTGTGTGACTGTAGGGGCGCTAGGTGTGATGTTGAGTTGCCTCGCCCTCAACCACCATTGGTTAGTCGACCTTTTCATGTCAAAACTTTGCGGTCAGAGATGGAAGCCACTTCTCAAATTAGTCGAGAAACAAGGGATGCCATCATTGACAATGTTCGCAGTGGATTGGGTGGAGTCGATGTTTGTCTGAATCGACAAAGAGCACGCGAGAATGAATGTGCTAATTTTGTGTATTATGTAGATGAAGAGATTGACAACATGAGTGTTGAAGATCTCAAAACATATGCAAAGAATTGTCGCAATGGTTGGCAGGACCTAATTGTTCATGAGGAAGAGGGCATGGGAACGGTATGTGTTAATAGTTAGGGTTAAATTATCTTAACACATGTACAATTTGTAATAAATACATATATACATACATTTATTTGTATACATTAATAAAAAAAAAAGTATCATTATATGTTAACACCATTTTCAGTTGTCATTCTTGATGAATGAAGAAAATGTTAATATCATGGTCGGAGCCTCCGGTTCAAACAATCAAGATGGGTCTTTGTCTCACCATCAATCATATAATCAAGATGGTTCTCATCATCAAGATATGTTGGAAAATGTTAGTGTTTTTTAAGTGGACATGATGATGTACAATTATTTTTTATCTATTATTATATATATCGAAACATGATGAGATAGTTTTAAAATAAATAATTATGCACACATGTACATGTACATATATATAATAAAATGTTTTAACAGATTTCGATTCCATCCAATGTTTTTGGGATGGTGGTACCTTCTTATTCCTTGAGAGATGTACCTTCTTCTTCTTTAGGAGATGTGCTAAATCCACAATCACAAGTATGGACAATTTTTCACTTAAATATATGTTCTTAAGTTATAATTTATAAATTGAATTTTAAAAGTTTTATTATAAATTGAGATCTTGATCTTGAGTTATTTTATGCTTTTAAATTTTTTGAATTTTAGGTTCCTATAGAGGATTTCTTTTCTCCACGGACTCTAGCTATGGAGATAGGAACATCCACACCATTTCAACCATTTGAACAAGTTGTCTAACTTTCTTTTTAATATTATTGAAAGAAGTTTATATATGCATTTTCATTTGTATTTTTTTAACACACACACACACACACATATATATATATATACAGCTTACTATTGAAGATGTTCGTGTGGGGGAAGTTTTAGTGGACAAGCAACAAATGGAGAGGGAACCTCATGAGGTATTGTATGATTTTTTTTTTACATTTTGTTTTTTACATGAAGTTCTATATATTCTTACTCAATTTTAAACATCAAATTTTAATGTTTGTACACATTGTGTACAGGTTCCCCATGCTTCGCAGGATAGCTCGAGGATTGTGACTTTTCTGGGAGAGACACTACCTCCATATGTATTTGATGGATGATGCACATCGACACATGAAACATTATATTTTCAATATATTTAGTCTTAAATTTACTTTTTATATATAGCCTTATCTAGATGCAGTCATATATAACTTGATACTTGATACTTGTGAGATCTACAAATTTTGGACATATTTTATGTGAACTACATTTGGTACATGTGAATGTGATATATAATGTTTTTAAAACTTAAGTTTTGGATGGTTGAACTACATTTGGCCTGTGAAGTAATGTTAGAGTGTTATATAGTTTGTTTTGTTTTTAAAACTCGAGTTTTGGATGGTTGAACTACATTTGGCATGTGATGTGAAGTAATGTTGTGTTATAATTTGTTTTGTTTTTAAAGTGTTCTGGTTGAACTACATTTTGCATGTGAAGTAATATTACTTGATACTTGATACTTGTGATTTATAATGTTTTGTTTTTAAAACTCAAGTTTTGGATGGTTGAACTATATTTGGCATGTGAAGTAATGTTGTGTTATAATTTGTTTCGTTTTTAAAACTTAAATTTTGGATGGTTGAACTACATTTGGTATGTGAAGTAATGTTGTGATCTATATTAATGTTTTGTTTTTTAAACTTAAGTTTTGGATGGTTGAAGTACATTTGGCATGTGATATAATGTATTGTTTTTATTGGATAGTTGAAGTACAATTGGCATGTGAAGTAATGTTGTGATATAATGTTTTTGTTTTTATAACTCAAGTTTTGGATTGGTTGAACTACATTTGGCATGTCAATTAATGTTGTGTCATAATTTGTTTCGTTTTTAAAACTTAAGTTTTGGATGGTTGAACTAAATTTGGCATATGAAGTAATGTTGTGATCTATATTAATGTTTTATTTTTAAAACTTAAGTTTTGGATGGTTGAACTACATTTGGCATGTGATATAATGTTTTGTTTTTATTGGATAGTTGAACTACAATTGGCATGTGAAGTAATGTTGTGATATAATGTTTTTGTTTTTAAAACTCAAGTTTTGGATGGTTGAACTATATTTGGCATGTGAAGTATTGTTGTGTTATAATTTGTTTTGTTTTTAAAACTTAAGTTTTGGATGGTTGAACTACATTTGGCATGTGAAGTAATGTTGTGATCTATAATGTTTTGTTAAATTAGAACTTAGGTTTTGGATGGTTGATCTACATTTTGCATGTGATATAATGTTTTGTTTTTAATGGATTACATTTGGCATGTGAAGTAATGTTGTGATCTATAATGTTTTGTTAAATTAGAAATTAGGTTTTGGATGGTTGATCTACATTTTGCATGTGATATAATGTTTTGTTTTTAATGGATTACATTTGGCATGTAAAGTAATGTTGTGATCTATAATGTTTTGTTAAATTAGAACTTAGGTTTTGGATGGTTGATCTACATTTTTCATGTGATATAATGTTTTGTTTTTAATGGATAGTTTAACTACAATTGGCATGGCATGTGAAGTAATGTTGTGATATAATGTTTTTTTTTTTAAACTCAAGTTTTGAATGGTTGAACTACATTTGGCATGTGATTATGATATTATGTTTTGTTTTCAAAATTCAAGTTGTCATTTTCTAAACAAAAAAAAAAATCACATGAATATATGTACATGTAGAAATTATTTTACACATGTTTGAATATATATGTTAAAACTATTGAAGTACAATACATACATATATATATATATATATATATATATATATATATATATATATATATATATATATATATATATAAACAATCATAAATTTCTAGGTCTTGTTAGATGTGTCAGACAATCATAAAAATTAAAAAAATGCAACATTTAGATGTATCTAGTACGTGTAAAATTTTTCATCAATGCATGTATAGAAAAGCTACTTTCAGTTAATTCCATTCCAGAACATATATATCCAATACCTGCAACATTTTTCATCAATGCACATAGAAAATCTACTTTCAGTTAATTTCATTCTAGAACATATATATCCAGTACTTCAACATTTTTCATCAATGCAAATAGAATTTAGCTACTTTCAGTTAATTTCATTCTAGAACATATATATATATATATATATATATATATATATATATCCAATACATACAGCATTTTTCATCACTACACATTGAAAATCTACTTACTCTACTTTGATTAATTGCCTTTAACATGTATATATAAATTACACGCATATTTTTTATCAATGCACATAAGAAAACTAATTTCAGTTAATTGCATTCTAGAACATATATATCTAGTACATGCAACATTTTTCATCAATGCACATAGAAAATCTACTTTTAGTGAATTGAATTCTAGAACATATATATATCCAATACATGCAACATTTTTAATCAATGCATGTATAGAAAAGCTACTTTCAGTTGATACTAGTGTGCATGTACCAAAACAATGTACGCACAGATAACATAACAACGCAGTTCAATTTTTAGTTGAGTTCTGGAAGTTCTAAAACATGAATCCAAAGAGAAGAAATTGTTGGGTAGTTCAATCAAAAAAATTCCAACGGAATGCCATCTTCAATGATCCGTTCATGATCGGATTTTGAGATTTTGCATTTCTTAATTTTCATTTTTTTCTTTTATTGAAACTTTATCAACTTTATGTGTGTTGCACACACCAAGTGACTATATTGATAATTTATGCTATCAGGTTCATAGTTTTCAAAGTAAACAAAATCCCCACTTTGATTAGTTTGTTTGAAAAAATAACCTTTCAGTATAATAGATCCTCTGTCATATGGAAACCTGTGATCATTATAATTTTATAATAATTTCATATTTCGTTCAGTGCAATGCATCAAACAATACTTCACATTTTCAGTGATGTCAGTAGGTGCAATCACAACAAAAACATCTCTTGCACAATAAAAAAAACTTAACAAACTTATGTATTTAAATTTAAATCATAATTAACATGAAAAATTAACTTTAAAATAATTTTAGTATCTATTTATAGATCTCTATCATTTGAAAGCAATTCAAATGTTAACTTCTCTAACTAGATCAGAAACTTGATCACCATTAGATGATATTGTAGTCTCTTCTGATTGCATTTCTTCAAACATTGCAACGAACATTTTCCCCTTTGTATTTAGCTCTGTATGTTTCCAATTTTTTACATACATTTTGTTTTCACAAACATCATTGGATTCTGTTTTGTCTATGAAAACATGACAAAAACAAGAATATCTTCTTTTATCCAATGCAAACACATTTGTGGACAACTTTGTTTTAATTGAATGCAATTTTCGAGTCCCTTTTATTGTTTCAACGTCATTTCCAATTGATCTATCTATAACTTCGATCCCAATATGCCAAAAAACCTATATATGGAAAATTCAAAGAAGAATGTAAACATGATATCAAAATACCATTAGAGATAATCTTTGTGATAAATTTACACTGTTTAAAATTGGATATCCAATAAAAATTAAATTGAATGTACCTTCGCACTTCCCTTGATCGGTTAGTCTCATGGCTTAGAGCAGCAATGCACCATTGAACAACTTCTTTAGCGTCCACAAGTTGGTTTGCAGAGGGGTTTATGTTTTACATACCATGGTTTTTGTTGAACAAAAACATTGATTGAGACATGGATTTCACGATTCTCTTCTTTGAACTTGTTGAACAACTCTATCTGAGTGGTTTCCAAGAAATGTTTTTCATGTTCTTCGTACTGATTTTGTGCTATTATTCTTCGCATCACATTCCTTGCATTTGGCGAAACATGTGAATTTTTCTTCCAATATTCATATATTATTTTTTTAACATTTTCTCCATGTCTATCTTTGTATGGTTGCCTAGAAATAGCTCTCCGACAAGCAAGTTCATCATTTACATATATTTGCAATCGAAATTTCCGATGTTTGTGCAAAGTTTTTCACGAGGTTCCTAATGCTAGCTCGTGCCATAGATTTTACCAAGCGATTCTCTTTAATACTTGATGAAACCACTTCCATATGTATTTCTATATGTACAAATGAAACATTTTTCTGTCTAGATATTCTAATTGAATTTATAGCACTATTTATATTTTGTATCACATTTTCCTTCATTTTTTTTTTTTAATCTTTTGTTGATTTTCGAATACCCAATACATCACATCGCTTCTTTTAATTTCCTTAATGATAGGAGACCTTTCAACATTTGGGCTTGAAGCTGTCTGTTTCTTTATAGTACGTATAAAATGCATTTAACACGATATCGTATAACATGGTAAGCTCTTTTATCTCATATGTGTGAGTGTCAACATTTTCTAACATCTCATCATCGATGGTCTGATCATGCGCCCATATTCAAATGAATAGTACATAATAAGTTTACATATTCAATAAATAACTAAATTAATAAATATGTATAATTTCAATAATACATGCATGTGTTCAACACACACACACACACACACACACACACACATATATATCCTTCTTCATTAATCCTCAATCATTGTACGAAGAGGATAAACGTTTATGATGTGTCGTTATCATGAACATATACTTGTCTAATTCTCAAGAAAATGAAAGCACTAAATTATATATGCTTTCAAAATATTGATATGAAATTAGAGATAGTTTATAGTCATTAAAAGGTTTCCGGAAATTCAAAATAACCTTAATTTTTTTTAAATGATGAAAATTCTATTAGGAGGGTGGAAAACGAAGTTCGTCACTCAAGTTTCTTGTCATGTAGACTTAATCGTTGGATTGTTGATTAAGTTTGCAACTCGCGATGGCTTTTAAAAGTCACATGGGAATTATGAGTAGGAAGATGTAGCATTCCCCACTATGATTCCATGGAAATATCCATGGGACCACACTTTATACAATCAATTCCTAGGGGGATTCCATGTATGGATGCATATTGTCTCTTCCTACCATGTCATTCATATAAAGAATGGGTGTAAATAAAACAAATCATAAATTTTTTCAATATCATTCATGCCACATGGCAATGTAACTTAGAATAATAGTTGAATTTATGATGATAATTACGTAGTAATAGCGTTCCTCTGTAAATTCCAAGTTTCCAACAATACGGACTGTCGATGCCAAATTTTCAACAATTCCCGGAGGTTGGAACTTCATCCGGTAGGAAAATTACTTGCAGAATAAGCATTAATAATGTTTTCGGAAAAATATTACCTATCAAAAATATGTTTTCGATTGTTCCAAACCCATCAAGAAAAATAGACATTGAAAATTTGTAAACGTTAAATACAGTAAAATGGCCTATGAAGGGAAAAAATCCCCTCAAATTCCATCTCTAATCATGTGTTTCAGAAGATCCAAAGCCACATTGACCTTTTTTATATATATACCATCTTAAAGGGTTTGATGCTTCAAAGTACCCATCATTCTCTTCCCTCTTGCACATCATCTTCTTCATTGTTATAATTACTTGTTCTTCAAACTTCTTATTGATCTACTTACCTACGCATCATATTTTTGCTTATTATCATTACTTAGCTCCCCGTCTATTATTCCTGTTCTTGTTCCAATGGCACAAAAAAAAACAGCGCCTACTTCTATATCTAATTCCTGCTACACATCATATTCTGCATCAAAATGCTTCCATATATTTATAAAACATCGTGGTTGCGATGTCAATAAAACCATTGACACAAATATATACCTCCACCTTACTTCCCATGGATTGTGAATGTTTCTTAACCAGCCATAGTTACAGTCTGGAAAAACAATTCTTTCTCAAATCGAAGCGGTTATCCAAGACGCCTCTGTCCACATAGCCATTTTCTATGAAAACTATGTCAATTGCAAATGGTGTCTCGATGAGCTCTAGTGAATGTTACAGTCTAAGAAGCGCATGGATACCATTCTACCAGTATTTTACAATGTCGAGACTTTTGATCTTCGGAGGGTAGACACAACTCAAAATGGACCATACGCTAAATCCCTGGGAAAACATGAAGAAAATGGGTGATACGAACCCCAAAGAATAGAAGGTTGGAGAGAGGATTTTTCTAAGGTTTCATATATCAACGAATTTGAGTTGGAGGTGTGTAATGGGTGAGTATCTTCCACTATAAAATCCATTTCAGCATTTAATTTGTAAATATGTTTTAGCTTTTATTTTATGGATTGATAGCCACATGACAAATTAGGCAGGTTACTATTTGTAATTTTATGTAATATCCCAAAGCTAAAAAAATTCGATAGATCTACCACACTTTAGTGTTATAGTTAAAAATAATTGCAATCAAAACACTGAACACAACGGGATCTATAAATGCATCCATGATTTATATTATTATTGAAGGAAATAGTACATGCCCATACAATAAATTTCAAGCCCCTGCAATGGCATGCATGACTTCTTATCAAAAGAGAATAAAAATGCATTGAAGCACAATCGTGGACCCTGGATGGGTCCACTAGACAAAATAACACCAATGGGGTTTTCGTCCCTGGGTTCAAACTAGAACTGACCATGCCAAATTCATAAGAAAAACACAATAAGATAGATAAACCCGAATGATTCCCAATGCCTAACGGCTAACCCCTTTTATAGGCTTGATGGACTCTCTAGAGATCTTATTTTATATTTTCCCTAAAAAAAAAGGCAAATACCATGGGTTGGTACCATAGGAAAATACCACGGTAAATACCATGGACAAATTATGTCCATTTTGGCCAAATCAAGAAAGGGAGTATTGCAAATCCTCCTGCCCAAATATTGCTTTCCCTTGAGAAATTCACTGCTATCCACAACAGAAGCATTGATACCAAGATCCAACACAACCTAGTGTGTTATTCCATACCTCCATGCTAAATTATCTTGAATGGATCCTTCGATACCTGGATCCTAAAAAATCCTCCAACCAATCCTTCCATCGATAGATTCATCTGGATCTAAGAAAATCCGCCGACCAATCCTAGCCCCAATTTATTCTTCCTGATCCTATTGTCACCTAAGTCCTAGGACCTATGGGTTATAGTACCATCTCAGGCCTCCATCATTTCCCATGCCAAAGGGATCAAGCTATAATATGCCCTTGGATGTGAGTATCCTCCTAGGAATAAACCCATCAATAGAGTACCAACTCATAATCTCTCGCCAATCCATGCCTTGGGAAGGATGAATATCTGCAAATCTACTATGTTGATTTTGCTTGATGCTCAATTCATGTTGTTCCACTCAGTCACCCATCATGATGCATTTGGAGAACTTTGCGCTTCTCTTCCCGATGTATAAAGGTGGGTTGGTAGTGTTGCAAGCCTTATCTATGTACTCTTGTAGAGGGCTTCTCTAGAACTCCCAAATATACTCCTCTTTCTTCCTTGTGAGGGTCTTGAGTCATCCTCAACACTAGACAACTTGGTCGTTGATTCAACACATACCCCTATGATCTCCTCAATATTTTTATTCTCCTGTAATATAGTGTCTCGTAGTTTTCATAATATTTTCTTAAAAATTATAAGATATGTCTTGAAATGCATGATATTTTCCCGAAAGTCCTCTTCTAGAAATTATAGTGCCCTACTAGATGTCTTTGTATCTGTCTGCACCAAATTCCCCATGACCACAACCTCAACTTGAACCTTTGACTGACCCTCTAGAAGTGGATCATCCTGCATACTATATTGATCATGATTACTTGCATGATTATGCTCATCATGTTGGCTTATTACTACTGAATCCTCATTCGATTCTCCTTGAATGTCTTCTTCCCGACCTTCTCCATGTGTGGGGATAATTTGTTTTTCACCCTCTTTGGTTGTCCTCCAAGATAACGAGACTCAACTATACAAGATTTTACCACATTTCTAGGAGGAATTACCTCCTTCCTCTCCCCATGTAATTTTTCAAGCTGACTGATTATCATCGACTTGTCCTGCAAGTATCTCTGAAAAACATGGTGTTGCTTCTCACCATATGCACTTGACTGCTTGGATACTTCATAGGTTCTCTTCTGAAAACTGGTGAACCCAACTTTGGATGAATCCCCATGATATGAGGAAGTTTCTAACTATTCTTCCCTTGTTTCCTCCTTATCACCTGGAGATGAATAGTTAAGGGCCCAAGGTCACTTGCAGATAAAGCATAGTCCTCTCCTCCTTAGTTCATTATTTCTGCATATTTTTTTCTTTCTTCCCCCAACAATAATTCTCAACTCCTTCCTAGTCAGCACCCTTCTAAGAAATTTTATGTTTTTCCTAACCAACTTCTCAACCAGATCATAGGAAAATGGTGATCCTTGTGGTTCCTTCCTCAAAATGGTCAAAAATTTGGATCTTAGTATCATGCAGATGTTAGAATATCCTTCTAAGAATAGAGATACAATCTTTTGCATGCTGGTTTTGACACAGTATTTTTGCTTTAAAATATTTGTAGTAACTGAAAGATTAAGTTGTCGCATTCCAAATTCAACATAAAGGTGACAAATATGAACTCTTCCATGAGTTTTAAAATTATGCACCGCTTTTGAAAGGTAGGAAGCATGATGTTATTCAATGCCTAAAGGGATTCTACTATCAATTGCAATATATATGTCATGAGATCATTATTGTAGGCAAGTAGTGGCGATGTTAGAGCTATGACCTTGTTGAGATAAGAAGAAACTATGATCCTGACCTCTTCACAAGTATGTTACCAAATTTTGGGTTGTATTAATGCAAGCATAGATGGATTGAGAGCCCAACTGAGTTTCTTCCATTCTGGCTGCCCCACCTCCAAGAAACATGTGTGTAATTCCTCCAATTTATGAAGTTCTATGATTGAATTTGTTCGTTGCAATTCAAATCCAAGTGTGAAGAGCTTAGCTCCTCTTCCTTTTCCTTCCTTCACTTCCCATGATTGATTTTGTTACAGAATGACATGGACCCTTTCTTAGAATGGTTTTCTTATTTGACCACCACTTTGATCAATGGAGGTATTATTGCGTAAAGGACCATATATTCTTACTCGTTCATCAATAACTTTTTGGGTGTTATCTAAGATTTATTCAAGACCTATTTCACATAACAAAGCAAAGAAATATATGGGAATACATTGTCTCCTCAAATTTTGGCCCTACTAAAGCTTCATATATATATATATATATATATATATATAACAAACTAATAAATCCTTGTAACTCCCAAACCAAACTCAACTTCTCTCCAATCTATTTTGAATAAACCCCAATACACTTAATCGAACTAACAATAAATAAAAATTGGAATTCCACACAAATAATCATTGGAATTTAAAAAAATAAAAAATACATAAGACATCTCAAGATAACATTCACTAACATTTTGAGAGAAACTAGTTAAGTAATAAACTAGAAAGTAATACATGAGACGTTCTAAATTTTAAATCCATAGCTCATGGAAGAAGTGGACAACATCATGAAAAAAATATTAACAATGATGGAAAAAGATATAATTGAAAAAATGCAGTAAGGAATTCAGTTGTTATGGTGAGAAATTTCTCACTTTCACTTTCGTTGTGATTTTTTTGGCGTTTTCATTTGATAACCACTGTGCCCTTTATAATTTCCTGCGCACCTTGCGTTTCAATCACATCGTTTGGGTTTAGATTTATATTTACATCACTTGTGTTTTGGTTTCCATTCCCATTGCTTAGTTTTGGATTTTCATTCACATCTATCCAGTTTTCCCATTGTGAAATCGAATTGATGGGAAAGTTGTCTTGACCACTCCCTTCGATCTTCTACAATTACAACGAAATATCGTCGACCTACGATCTTCACCTTAGAATCTATCTCATGACCTCTTGATGAAACAGATCTGCATCCTAAGAAATCCATACCATTTTGCTGCCAAAAACGTGCTTTTCATGTTGACTCTACTCCACAACACACGATCAACAATGTAATCTCCCTGTAACTTAATGAATTCGACCCTTTCAAATGGTTGACTTCTCATTTCCTTACAACACGAACCCTCTGCTTCACGCAGATCTCAGTCTCTTAATAATATTATCTCGTTCGATCTCCCACAAGAAGGTTTAATTGCAACAAATAAATCTCCTACAGTTAAAATTGTGCAACCAACTAGGGTAGTTATAGAAAACCATTGAAATTAGGTGAGTTACTGGCTAGGGTGATTATGTAGAATCACCGAAGATTAGTTTCTCCTGATTCGATCTGCAATAAAATATTAGTTTCTTTTGACCCGATCTGTAATAAAACACCTTCAGGTTGGTAGGATGCAAAACTCTGATACCATTGTAATATCTCAAAGCTTAAAAATTTCGACATATCTAGCACACTTTAGTTTTCTAGTTAAAAATACTTGCAATTAAAACACTGAACACAATGGGATATAGAAATGAAACCATTATTTATATTATTACGAGGAAATTTTACATGCCCATACAATAAATTTCAAGCCCCTACAATTTCATGCATGATTGCTTATCAAAAGAGAAGACAAATGCACTGAAGCACAATCGTGCACCCTCGATGGATCCACCAGACAAAATAACACCCATGGGGTTTTCGTCCCTGGGTTCAAAATGGAACTCGCCAAGCCAAGTTATCAAGAAAAATACAATAAGATAGATAAACCTGAATGATTCCCAATGCATAGCTTATATCCCCTTTTATAGGCTTGAAGAAATATCTAGAGACATTATTTTATTATTTTCCCTCGAAAACCAAAGGCAAATACCACAGTATATACCATGGACAGATTCTATCCATTTTGACCAGATCAAGATACATTATACCCTCTTAATATTCATATTTAATGACGAGCTTCATCTATGGATAAGGTTTTGTAAAGGGTGTTGAAAAAATTTCCAAAACCAACATTACACGTGGAAAAATATGAAACTCATTTGCGGGAAAAAATTGAAGATTTTGGAAAGACGGTATCATAATGTAGTTGATAACTTCTGGAATCCTATGTAGAATGGTTGAAGAGCCCGATGTTTCGGGTGAAAACGTCACCCATCTTCAGGAGGAGGAATATTATTGACAGATAGGAGGAGAGCAAACCTTGAAGGCTTAAATAGGAAAGATTATAGCTGGGAATTTCAACGAAGATGAGAAAATAGCCGTTAGAGAGGGATAATAAATTAAATTGAAATTAATCATTAATTATAATTTTTATAACTAATTCCTTAAAATGAGATAGTTGTTAGGGAATTTTATATTAATTAATAGAATAAATCAAAGGTAGTTAAAGGGAAGTCAAAACTAGGTTGAAGAAATCATAATCTTTCCTTTAGAGAAGGATTAAAGATTGATTAAATAATATGATAAAAATAACTAATTCCAAATATGAAGAAATTAGGATTATTGGGATTAGTTGCAAAGGTAAAAAGTTAAGAGTTAAATTTAACATTTATTAGAAAGATAGATTAAAATAATAATTGGAATAAGATTTAATTTCTAAAATAGGATAAAATTAGTTGATTAGATAGAAATACAAATAAAGATAGCAGATCGGGTGGGATACATATTTTTAATATTAAATTTTGATATAAATAATTAATTCCACATATGAAGAAACTAGAATTATTCGGATTAGGAAAGATAAGAGTTAAATTATATTAATTATAAAGATAGATAAAAATATTTAAAAATAGTTTAAAAGTGTTAATTTGAATAAGATTTAATTTAAAGATAGAAGAAGGGATAGAGACTTTTAATATTAAATAATTTGATATAAAAAACTAATTAAAAATTAGAATTATTGGGATTAGTCACAAAGGTAAAAGATGAGAGTTAAATTTAAAATTAATTGGGAAGATAGATAAAAAGGACTGAAATTTAAAAATTATTGATAAATGGAATAAGATTTAATTTCTAAAATAAAATAAAATTATATGATTAGATAGAAGTAAAATTAAAGATAGAAGAACGGGTGGGATAAATATTTTTAATATTAAATATGATTAGATAACATACACACAGGAAATAGGGGACAAAAACAAAAACGGATTAAATAAGGGAGGAGGGGGAAGGGAGAGAAAAATGGAAGAGGGGGGAGTGGGGGGGATGCAGGTTAAGTTAGGTTAGGAAGGGTCAGAATTTTGATTGGAGAAAGGGCGTTTAGAAGATAGGAAGTGGACTGTGGTTTTCCAGGATTGGCTCAATTGATAACCATTAAATCTATTAGGATGCTTTTCGATTTCAAGGGCTTCTTGAATGACCCGGGTGGAATGAAAGGAAGCAGGGGCTAAGATTTTTTGATTTTTCAAAGAAAATGAGATGTTTGGAAGAAACAAAATGCTCAACAATGGCCAATTTTGTAATCCGGTTATGGTTAGTCTTCACCATATGTTCTTTCAACCGGGTTTTGAAGGGCCAACCAGTTTGACCTATGTAAGATTTACCACAGGAACAGGGAATCTCATAGACTCTGGGTCCTAACAAAGGGTCAGTATTATGCTTGGTTGATATGAAGAGTTGGGTGAGGGTTCTTCAGATCAGCCAAGGAAAATACTAACCCTATGTTAGGACCTGGAGTCTATGAGATTCCCTACTCCTATGGTAAATCTTACATAGGTCAAACTGGTCGTCCCTTCAAAACCCGGTTGAAAGAACATATGGCAGACACTAACCATAATAGGATTAAAAAATCAACCATTGCTGAGCATTATTTTTCTTCCAAACATCTCTTCTTTGAAAAATCCAAAATCCTAGCCCCTGCTCCCTTTCATTCCACCCGGGTTATTCGGGAAGCCCTTGAAATCGAAAAGCATCCTAATAACTTTAAATGTCATTATGGTTATCAATTGAGTGAATCCTATAAACCCACGGTCCACTTCCTATCTTCTAAACACCCTTTCTCCAATCAAAATTCTGATCCTTCCTAACCTGACTTAACCTACATCCTCCCCCCCCCCCATCCCCCCCTCTTCCATTTTTTGATCCTTCCTAACCTGACTTAACCTACATCCTCCCCCCCCCCCCATCCCCCCCTCTTCCATTTTTCTCTCCCATTCGCCCTGCCCTTATTTAATCTATTTTAGTTTGTGTCCCATATTTCCTGTGTTTATCTTATCTAATTATATTTAATATTAAAAATATCTATCCCACTTGTTCTTCTATGTTTAATTTTTCTTTTATCTACTCATCTAATTTTATCCTATTTTAGAAATTAAATCTTATTCCATTTATTAATAATTTTTAAAATTAAATCCTTTTTATCTATCTTCCCAATTAATTTTAAATTTAACTCTCATCTTTTACCTTTTTGACTAATCCCAATAATTTTAAATTCTAATTTCTTCATATACGGAATTAGTTCTTTATATCAAATTATTTAATATTAAAAATATCTATCCCTTCTTCTATCTTTAAATTAAATCTTATTCAAATTAATAATTTAAATTATTTTTAAATCTTTTATGTATCTTTCTAATTAATTTAGTTTAACTCTTATATTTCGCCTTTGCGACTAATCCCAATAATTCAAATTTCTTCGTATATGGAATTATTTATTTATATCAAAATTTAATATTAAAAATATCTATGCCACCCGATCTTCTCTCTTTAATTTTATTTCTATCTAATCAACTAATTTTATCCTATTTTAGAAATTAAATCTTATTCCAATTATTATTTTAATCTATCTTTCTAATTAATCTTAAATTTAACTCTTATCTTTTTACCTTTGCAACTAATCCCAATAATCCTAATTTCTTCATATTTGGAGTTAGATATTTTTATCAAATTATTTAATCATTCTTTAATCCTTCTCTAACAACAAGATTATGATTTCTTCAACCTAGTTTTGACTTCCCTTTAACTACCCTTGATTTATTCTATTAATTAATATAAAATTCCCTAACATCTATCTCATTTTAAAGAATTAGTTTATCCCTCTCTAATGGCTATTTTCTCATATTTTTTGAAATTCCTAGTTAGAATATTTCCTATTTAAGCCTTCAAGGGTTCTCGCTAAGCTTCCTCCTCCTGGAGATGGGTGAAGTGTTCACCTGAAATGTCGGGCTCTTCAATCATTCTACACAGGATTCCAAAAGTTCTCAACTACATTATGTATTTGACTGTGGAAAGACAATATCATTCCAACAGGAGAAACAACCGATGGAGTCTAAGGTTTTGGCGACTGCAAGTGTGGGTGGAGTTGGAAAAATGAAGCTAGCTAAGGAATTCTTCAACTGTAAGAGATTAGGTTATGGCAGCTCCTTGTTTCTAGCTGATGTGAGATAAAAATCATCTAGGGCATCGCTACCTTCCCTACAGTATAAACTCATTAAATACTTGAAACGTATATGTAGGGGAATTGATAAGTGGGAAGAAGGTATAGAAATACTTGAAACATGTCTGTCATTTTGTTAGGCTCTCATAATAATAGATGATGTAGATTTTGTCGATCAATTAGATGCATTTTTTCCAATTAAGAGTGTCCTTCATCCCAAGAGATTGATTTTGGTCACTTCTCGTGACAAGCATGTCCTTCAAAGTGCATGAATAGAAAATTCATCAATTTATCACCTAAACGACCTCAATGAATCACATTCTCAAGAGCTTTTCTGTTTTCATGATTTCTTTCAGCCACATCCACGACCAGGGTTTGAAAACCTTGTTGTTGGGTTCGTAAAGAGCTGTGACGACTTGCCTTTATCACTGGAAGTTTTTGGTGCTCTTTTATGTGAAAAACACTAGCCTTGTCAGGAATTAAAATTGAATGAAATTCATAGATTTCCTGATAATATCCTGGAAAGCCTTAAAATTAGTTATAATTCATTGAATAAATAGGAACAACAAATTTTTAGATATTTCTTGTTTTTCCTTGGGAGAAAATAGGGATAAGTTGGTAACAGTATGGGGTGGATTGGTAGGGCTTCAAACAATAGAAGATAAATGTCTTGTAGAGGTTGTAGATGTGTACAGTGTGAAGGAAATGAGAATGCATGATCACCTGCACGATATGGGAAGAAATATTTCTGAGGAAGTATCCATGCCCCATCATGTTTGGCGTTTCATTGAGCAGTTACATGATATGTTCGAGGAGCATTCATCATCATCTCTAAGTCATTAATCATATAAGACTTCATATCCACACTACAAGGAAAATACCCTCTAGTGGAGGTTATAATGGAGATTTTTGGTGTTATAAAATTGGCCAAAATTGTCAGAAAAACATTCTCTACAACATCTGTTTTCAGTAACGGAGGTTTTGGCGGAGCTTCTAACAGAATTTCAACATAACTAAAAAATATTGGGCGGTCGGAGGTTGTTACTAATGTTTTTCTCATCGTTGCACTAATCAAGTGTCAACGCACCGATGCATTTTACAAGGAATGCACCGATAATGTAAACCTACCAAGCACCAGGATGGGAAAAAAAATTAGGATGCCCCAGGGCGTTTAGCAATGTCCTAGTGCGTGTCAGTAAGACAGTTGCCCCGGGGCGGTCGAAGGTGCATGCACCGGGACGTTAAGGTCTAAAACCACACTGGGCGCACTGTAGGTGATACAACGCACCGAGCCATTCTAATTGATATTGGTATTTGTGTGGTGCCCATAGGTCATATCAATGCACCAATGTGTAGTATTATACAAAGGCATCAGGGTCTAGTGTCACACAAACGCACTGAGCGTTCTAATTGGTATTGGTATTTGTGTGGTGCCCATAGGTCGTAGAAACACAACGGCGAGCAGTCTCACATAAACCCACTGGTGCACAGTATAACACAAACACATCAAGAATTCTAATTGGTATTAGTATTTGTGCGATACCCATTTTTGTAACACATCAGTGCACATTATCATACAAATGCATTGGTGCACAGTAACTAACACGCACCGGTGTTCATTTTGTATTTTTTAGAAACATCGACCTGTGACAGTGCAATTATTGTGATTTTTTAAAATTCATTATTCATCAAAAGTCGACACATATCTTATAGCATTATTCATATCAATTAAAATTTTATTAGTGCATTTGAATGTGATGTTTGGATTAATTTGTTATATCATATCATAATTATTGTGATTTTTTAAAATTCATTATTCATCAAAAGTCGACACATATCTTATAACAGTATTCATATCAATTAAATTTTTATTAGTGCATTTGAATGCGATGTTTGGATTAATTTTTTATATCATATCATCAGATTTCACAGCTCTTCATTATAATATTTAATCATCCATAAATTTAATCATTGGTGTTACATTTCACAGCGACAATGGAAAACACAATAGAATAAATTAAAACATATTTTATTATATATATATGAATAAGACACTCTTTGTCATACAAAATGGGACAATTATTGGTATCCCTTTGTCTTTCAATTGGGACACTATGTCCATTACATTAAACAAAATTTCTGATTTCACACGCAAATGTTTCAAGAAATACAACGCCTTGCTTTGATATCCAAACATATTGATCATCATTCTTTGCTTGAACTGTTGTCACTGCTCGAGCTACTTCCATTACTTGGACTATTTTTAGGAATGATTTGTTCATGGTGTTGACCTTCACCTTCCATCTACAAACATAAAAATAAATTGTAATGAGTGTATATACATTGGTGAGAATAACAAAAACTGCAATATTAAATAATATACATCAATGTAAATCGAAAAGAAATGACGTACCATAGCAAGAATTGACTCATGTACTATACACATTCTTTCAAAACCAAATTTCATGCCATATTTCAACATTTCATTTATTGGCGCAATTCCATAATTTGTTTCTTGCAAGTTTTATACCCCATAAAAAATCATATATTTAATATAAAATATTTTTTTGTTCTATTAATTATAAACGGAGCTAAGTAAAACAATATCAATAGATGCTTACAAATTCCACAATTAATTTTTGATATGCCAACATATGCTGACAACCCATATTTAACCCAATTTCAATCAATTCGTCTAATGGATCTTATTTGTATGTTAGCACCTGTTTGAAGACATTCAATGATGATTTTTGTAAAACAACTTAAAATATACAAAAATGAAATCTATTTAAGTTGTTATAAGGAAGTAACAATTACTCACAAACTTAGAAATCAACCCTTTTCTTCCTCGCTGTCCTGTTTTATCTGCTGAATGGTATCCATTTTATTTTCTTTTCTACAAGAAAATCCTTGAAAAATTAATATTTAATGCTAAATTGTTTATTTATTGTACCTAATCGAAAAATTCAATGATTACATATTACATTTGAAGCACGTTGTTGTTAAGATGGCTACTCCCGTGATGCAATTATGTCCATTTATTTAACCATCTCCTTGTACACCTTTTTGTACATTCCTATTGGTATATTTCTGATATCAGATCGTTCATCCTTTTAGATTTTCATGATCTTATTGAAAATGTAACATGGCAATAAACTATTTAATTTATATATTGATATATGAAAAGTAAATATAACAAAAGTGATATTTATAAATGATTGATTTCTAGTAATATATACATATAATTCTAGAAAAACATTTAAAGGAATATTACCTTTTCATTCCTTCTTCTTTTTTTTGTACGTTTTTTCCATTAAAAGTCTGACATGTCTCATTTACCAATTCTTTGGAAACTCATCCTGTAGTTTAGATAAAATTTGGTTCTTGGAAGCATTGGATTGATTTTTGTATTGTAAGTGCAAAGAACATCTATACTTTCGTTCCACTAGATCCCTCAAAGTTTTGTAAAAGTTTTTCGCCCTTTCGTTAACCTCCAGCACCACTCCAAATGAGCTAAGGAGCAATTCATTTTCATTTGCATGTTCTTTTTTTTTCTTTTCTTAGAACAACATTCCTTTTCTAAGTTGTTGGTCCCTGTATAACATTAAACATATGTGAATTAATAGATTGTTCGAAACATGTTATCTAATACTTTTAAGTATTTTATTAATTAAAGTTAAAAAAAGAAACTCATATTGGATCGATAGTATTTTTTCATTCACCTGATTCATCCTTCTGCAATTTGTCCATCAAGATTTTACGCTCTTCTGGTCCTAGATAAGAAATAATCTTATCGAGCTTCATCATTTTGTGGCTCCGCATGATACACAGTAAACAATACATATTAGTTAAACTTATATATAGTTCAAAAATAATAATTTTTGTAAGGAATTTACAAAGAACTTGCCTATTTTTCTTTTCTCGATGTGCTATCAGTATTTTTATTCCTTGATCCCTTGTCATCCATTTATTTATCAATATGAAATCTGTACCATACCATTCATTAATATATTTTATAAATAAATCATAAACTTTTCAAGTAAAAAAAAAAGTGCGACGTGTTCTTATAAACGCACTGCCAAAATAGTAGAAACATTGTACGATGCTCTCTATCAACAAGGAGAACCGGTGCATTATATGTTAACCAACACACCGATTAACACAGTCGAATTAATAAAAATCCTCTAGTGTTATTTTTTGTAGCATATGATGTCATGGAGGGGGCGGTGCGACATGTTATTATAAAGACACCGCGAAAACAGGGGACCACTGTATGGTTCTCTATGTCAACAAGGAGACTCAGTGTGTTATATGTTAATCGGTGCACCGATTAATACAGACATAAAATAAATAAATAAAAATTTGTCAAACAGTATGTGCGCGGTGCACTATAATGAAATGGCGGACCGGTGCGCTATTTTAGTTATGGCGAACGGATTAAAAAAAAAATGTTTTTAATTTTTTTTTATCAAACAGTACATGTGCGGTGCGCTTTGATAAAATAGCGCACTGGTGCGCTATTTTACATAGGGTGCATCGATTAAAAAAATCTATTTTTTTAAGTTCAGACAAGGACTGACATGGATTGGGATCCGACTCTGCAAGTCGTCCCATGGGTTAGATGTCATAGGCCTATACATATAGCAATACAAACCTTATAAATATAAAATGAAAATCCCTAATTCAGAAGTCATGAAAACAGGGAAAACCAAGGGCAGAAACAAAAAGAATCAAGGGTTTAGCATAAGAATGGTTTTTTTTTCTCTGAAAATGAATAGTAAAATTTAAATTTTTTACTACCATGTATTAAATAAAACAAAAAATGTAAAAAAAATGATTATTACAGTAAAATTTAATCACCAAATGGTTTGAAATTCTATGCTACCATGGTTTGAATCACCAGAGGTTTGGAATTTTGATTGTATGAATAGTTCTATTCAAAAGTATTTCATTGCTCCATAGTTCTCTCGTGCTCTCTTGCTCCAAGTATGTCTCTCGTGCAAATATCTCCCTCAATTTTTTTGCAAAAATAATGAAATAATGAAAATTTTTTACTATTCAAAGAATTGTTTTATGAAATTAGATTTTTGAAAATAATTTTCCGCCCATTTTTCAATTTATTTATTTATTTTCACTAAAAAAAATAAAGTTGCACTTTTTTTATTTGTGGCTATTTGGCACCGACGCGTCGATTACTAACACAGCATTGGTGTGCCGTAACTAAAACACACCGGTGCAGTTAACTGTACATTAGCACCGATAACAATAAATCTATTTTTAAGGCATCGAAATTACTTTTAAGTGTGTACACCAAAATTTATTGTTGATTTTGCTCAAATGCAGGGAGAAAATATCATAATTATATCGAATGGACAATTCTTCAAAATCCAGCTCGTTCCATAATATTTCTCAAAGTCCATCATGAAGTTCTTCCTATCTATCTCGAGACGTAATATTTACTTCAGATTTTATTTTTATTTTCATTATCTAATTGAATTTATGTTTTTTATCCATGCCAATCAACTTAACAAAATTAATGTATACAAATTTACAGGTTCATGCATATTCATAATCGAGTTCAGATGCACAAAATATTCAAACAACTCTAAAATGTCAGAAGCTCTTATTAGGAGCAGCATAACACAAGGCGCATTTAGTAGATGAAAATGGACAACCGCTTCACCTTGTTAGTTGTAACATTGCAACTTCTATCCACAATCCTAGGAAGATGATGGTAATAATAATTTTTTGGTATATTAATGTAATTATTTCAACGTTAAACCAATTAATGATGCATTGTCGACGTGCTTACTAATTGATATAAAAGATTTTTCACTAATCATGTTCAAATATATTTTTTGAAATTATTAGGATTCTAGTGATGATGAGTGACCTACCTACCATCTCTCGTTACACCCCACGACAATGTGAAATCGAGAGAAGGTTGAATTAAGAGAAAAAATCAGAGAGGAACGATACCAAGAATGGTTGAATCAACCACCTATTCAATTCCCACTACGTCTAGATTCACCAATTAGGAATGATTACAACAATAGTAATTCTTCACAAGCTAGAAATGGAGGCAATCAAATAGAGGTTGGTATGGATGATTACTTAAGGGGTACGACTTCCATGGAGACAATGTTGTTAGATGCATTCCAGAAAGATGATCAGCTAGGGGATGATGCTCATATCGCTGATACCTTTCTCGAAAACCTTAAATTTTCTTCCACCACCCCTCTCTTTGGACCTGGTGGTTAGTCAAAGTCTAGCTAGTTGGGGACAACGATGTTATTGTAAAAATTGAAAGTAAAGTTTGACTTGTCAAATGCATGTTTCTTGGAAATTTTGAGGTAAGTTACCATAAAGTCCTCCCTTATATTTTGAGAAATATAATCACACAATGAACATTACAAATGGTAAATTTTATGAACGATAATAATTATATCAGCATTAATGTACATTTAATTTTTTCCATGATCACCAACTACATGTTATTCAAAGATAAGGTTCTTCGAGTGATCATGTGTTGCCTGATAGTTGCGAAGAGGCAAAGAAATTGTTGAAAATGTTGGGTGTTGAGTATATATCATATCATGCATGTCCAAATGATTCTATTCTATATAGAGGAGAATATGAAGACAAAGAGATATGTCTGAAATGTGTGCATGATAGGTAAAATATATCAAAAAAGAAGGGTAAATCACGTGGTCCTCCTTTTAGGATATTGAGGCACATACCTATAATCCCAAGGATTCAAAGGCTCTTTCGTTGGAAAGAATTAGCTATGTTACAGGGATGGCATGCATCATAGAGAAGTGAGTTGGGAGTTATGCGAATCCCAACAGATTCAATAGCCATGAAGCATATAGAGGATACAAGGCCCGAAAATTTCAAGGATAAAGTATGAAGTCTACGACTCATCATAGCCATGGATGGCGTCAACCCATGTTCCCTCTAGAACACCAACTATTCTGTTTGGCTTGTAGTAGTGATCAATAACAATATCCCCCCATGGTTTTCCTTGAAGAATGAACATCTTATGTTGGCTCTCATAGTCCCTGGTAGAAGACAAGTGAAAAATATGGATGTCTACTTACAACCACTGGTATATGAATTGAAGGAATTATGGGATGGGATAAATGTATACGATGTATCAAGACCAATCGCAGGAGAGAGGAGTTTTATGTTGTATGGAATATGTGCTTACACGACACATGATTATCCAGGCTTAGGAGTTTGCTCTTGTAAATTACATGTTTATTGATTTGTATATGTATGTAACAATATTATTTCACATATTAGTTATTTAATTCATTGTAATTGTTTTGATATTCATGATATTATTTAACGTGCCATGCATATATATTGCATACAATAATCTTGCAGGTCTTATAACAAAAGGGTATTTTAGATGATGATGATGATGATGATGATAGTTAACATCCATTGAGACCAAACTTTGGTCTATTGGACCTATAATTTTATTAGTTCTTAATTTTCTGACTTCTCATCTTTCTTGGTGAGATTGGTGTTGTATCTTTTTTTTTCTTCTCTACGGTTGTCCAACTTCCTTTATCTTGCACCTCCTTCATCTCTTCTAATTCTTGGGACACTGGTGTCTTATCTTTGGGATTTGGGAGATCTGCTTTGCTGTTAAATGAAGATTTATTTTGCGCGGTATTCAAATCCTCATAATTGTTGATGCTTGAGGGGTTATTGAGTTTGTTTTTTTGCTGTTGGGCGGGGATTTCTGCCTGCTTGTCTTGAGGGTTGTTTCTTTCTCGTCTGATTTCTTGCGACTTGGAGTTTTATAGAGAGTATTATTCCTTAATGATAGTGTAATGTTCCTTTTATGCTCCTTCCCACCATGTAGATTTATGGTGATTCTTTCTAGCAGAATTTTTCTCGGAGACTTTTGGGCAATTTTTGGATAGATGGCCTGTCTCAAAGGAGGATCGACATCTAAAGAGGACACTTTCATAGTCGAGTTTCTGGTTCCATACATAGTATTTTCTTGTTATGATTATTTTAGCTGGGAATCTGGCGCTGAAGTCCATTTCTACATAGATGCGTGCATATGTGGTTCTGACATATTTCTCTGTTTCTGGGCACCTGCAGTAAAATTTCCCAATTGTGTTACTAATGGATTTTAGCGAGGAGAGATTCCAGAGATGCAAAGGTAGGTTTGGCAATCCGACCCAAACTGGTGTTGAGGTTATGACTGTTGTTGAGGGATCGAATGATGGGTTCCATGGCTTCATGAATAGGCCCGAGTTTTCCCAAAACCAAGGGTCAGAATCTAAAATTCATTGTCTGCTTTCAGAGTTTTCAAAATCTACTATAAAGAAACCCTTAGCATAGGGGTTGATATTAATTTCAGCAAAAATGATAGGCTTCCATACCTCCAAGATCCAACTGTGGAGAGCTGTCAACCGCAGCCAAAAGCCATTAAATCGGTAGATTAAGGCACTTTCCGAAAATTTCAAGGCCTCATCCAGCGAGGCCTTGACCACCTGCACAGTGGGAGCTGGGGCTTCACTAACAATATGGGCATGTTCTTTACTTTCAGAGGCAGTCAAAAATGGGCTGGAAATTATCTTCGTGAAGCTGGGAGCCATACTAGACCCAAAGGTGAAGAACCGCAGGTCTATAAGGCCCTAGAGCTTGGAAAAAAATCACGGAAGTAAACCAGGATTGCGAAAATCGAACCCTGCGAACCTCTATTTCGGAAGATTCAAACCTGCGAAAGATTTTTTTATCTCCATGCCTATGGAAGAGATGCGAACCTATGGAATATGCTAATCTACAGAAGATTTATTGCGAAAATTGAACCTGCAGAATATTTATTATATTCTGCGGAAGATGTGAACCTGTTGTGTAATGGATTCACAAAGTTTCTCGCAAACCTGTGGAAGATGAAAACCTGCAGAAGATTTATTGCGAAAATCGAACCTACAGAAGATTTATTATATTCTATGGAAGATGTGAACCTGTTGTGTAATGTGTTCACAAGGTTTCTCACGAACCTGCTGAAGATGCGAACCTATGGAGGATGCTTGGAACGATATATTAAAGTATGATTATATAGCGAACTTGTGGAAGATGCGAAACTTCTTTGAAAGCTAGATGGTCCAATGACCTATGAAAGCCAGTGTATGACTACTCCAGGGTATTCCTCCCAGAAGAACACCCTTACAGAAGAGTAGCATCCGCTTTCAATGGTAAACGAGAGAGAACCAAAAGGCCTCCAATAACGAAACCAGCTGAATGGATTAGAGAATATGAGAGAGAGAAGGAGAATGATTTCATATAAATGTTCGATTCAAATGGGGAGCCTATGTTCGATGATCCAGAATTCTTCGACAACTATGTTGAGAAATTTCCCATTGGGATGAAAAGGAAATCTATCTTTTATAACCTCCCATATTGGGAGCATCTTAAGATTACCAACTTATTATATCCCATGCATATATTTAAAAAAAATCGTCTTCTTTATGGAGTCACATAAATGTTGTGGACCTTCTCTGAAAGCTAGATGGTCCAATGACCTACGAAAGCCAGTGTATGACTCCTCCAGGGTATTCCTCCCAGAAGAACACCCTTACAGAAGAGCAGCATCTGCTTTCAATGGTAAACGAGAGAGAACCCAAAGGCCTCCAATAATGAAACCAGCCGAATGGATTAGAGAATATGAGAGAGAGAAGGAGGATTATTTCATATAAATGTTCGATTCAAATGGGGAGCCTATGTTCGATGATCTAGAATTCTTCGACACCTATGTTGAGAAATTTCCCATTGGGATGAAAAGGAAATCTATCTTTTATAACCTCCCATATTAGGATCATCTTAAGATTACAAACTTATTATATCCCATGAATATATTTAAAAATGTTTCATCTTCTTTAGGGAGTCACATATCATCGAAAAAAGTTGACACATTGGTTGTTAGGAAAGATCTTATTACTTAAAAAACTAAAAAGAAAAATTGGCCAAGAAGATCAGAAAGTACAGGATCAGAGGCATGCGTTGGTCCCTCTAATTCATGGTATTTAAAAGAAGGTGATGTCCCATGGATTTTAAAAAAATATGATCTTTTTTTGGCAAAGGAAGTTATAATGGGTGTGAGGGTGCCATCTTCATATGGGTCTTTACTATGACGCTACTTCACCATGGATGACCATTTTTTAGGGTTGAAATCACATGACCATTTGAATCTTCTAAGAGTACGTATAATGTCATAAGCATGATTTTATTATTTTTTATATAAATAAATTTTATCCCATGCAGGGATCATAAAACATAACTAAATTTTTATACTATTGGATGTGTTTATAACTTTGCAGTGTCATTATCCTTTGTTTGTGTGTGGGTGTGTGAAACATGAATTCCCCCAAGACCTAGGACGTGCCATATCTAAATTATCTGCATTTGTACATTGGATCACGTCAAAGGAGATTCATGTGGCTAGCATTCCATGGTGGCATCAAGAGATAGTTGAGATTATTTGTATGTTTGAGAAGGAACTACTGACGAGTTTCATGGACTTGCAGGTTCACCTTCTAATCCACCTAGTAGATGAGGCTGAATTAGTTGTGGTGGTTTCTTGTTGTTGGATGTTCTTTTTAGAGAGGTACATGAAGAAATTGAAAGGTTTTGTTTGACAAAGGGAAAAACCTGAGGGGTCTGTGGCATAGGGGTACATATCATATGAGTCTTTCTATTATTACAGTGATTACATCAAACAGATCGACAACAGACCAAGTGCGGTGATTTGGGACGATGAAAGGGATGAAGACAAAAGAGAAGGGGAGCTGCTCCAAATGAATGGAAAAAGGTGCTTGATAAAGAGTAAGAGACTTATCATTTTTCAAATTTACACAAAGTAAATATTCATGTTTGTGGTTGTATTTTTGGTGCACAAGTGTACCAATCCACAATTTCTTAGGAGGAGTGGTCGTTGCCTCTAAGATTTGGTCACATGCAAAAAGAAAAATGGTTAGCAGGTCAGTGAATGTGCTATATAATATTGAACACACTAAATCATGATATAGTATGCATATATAGAGAGAAAACAAAACAAAACTAAACATAAACACGAAAGCTCGTAAAGAGTCAAACATAACAATAATACTAATGGTGGCATTAAGGTCCCCTCTTATTGCATGCTGTCAGGAAGAAAGATACCACATTTACACTCTTTTCAAAGGGCCCTTAGAACTATGGAGTTCTAAGACTCGATGCAAGGATGTTTTTGCCTTCTTAGTAGTTGTCGCAAGGTGTCTCTCTCTACTCCAAAGGATTCAAGTTGTTGGGTGGCCAACAACTGAATCCTCTCTCTACTTCTACTCTGGATTGCACACTACTAGATTTCTCATGGGAAATTTTGCCAGCATAACAATGTGCTCTTCATTTTTTCATCTCTTGGTGGCCTTTTATAGGTGAATTCAAACTCTCCTTCCCTCTCTTGTTACATTGGTGGATGGTGACCCAAGAGAGAGGTTTGATTCCTTTGTGTGCCACTTGATTCCTTTGTGTGCTCCCTTGAAGTCCCAAGGTGGCTTAGGCAGTTGTCCTTGGGCGGCCTCGAGTGTGGGATCATCTCTTGGAGTGTGCTAAGTGGTCCTGGAAAGTGACTTCTACCACTCCCAGGACCTTGCGAATTTTTGAGGGAAATCCGCTAAAAGGCACAGTTATCGAAAAAAATGCACAAAAAGGCGCATTTTTCTTGAGTATTTGGTGCAAAATTTGATTTTTCCTCCTTACCTTAGATATATTTAAAATTTTTCAGATCCTCTAATGTGCCTCAGCCCTATAAATCCTTCTGCCTGACATTTAATAATGCCCTCTTTGCTTTTCTGATTTCCTAGTTGTTGGTGTCCCGTGTTTTGATAGTTTGGCAAATCAAAAGACAAGGCAACATCAGAACCAATCTTTAGAGTTACAGGATCTAGTCCTCCTGTTCTCAGAGAGGGATCTCTCAAAAGTTTGTTTTCAAAGGTTTATCTTGTGTGCTTTGAGTATTGGGTTTAGACTAGTTATTAAGTGAAGGTGTTTATTTGTTTGATTGTTTGGTTGGATTGAGACAGCAGAACATGAAAGGCCTAGGAAAGAAATATAGGACAGAGAAATATCTGGTTCATCGGGAAATGGAGTCAAGAAAAGGTCATAACAAACTCATCAATGGATATGGGGTATCAAAGGGAAAATCTAACTTGGCCACAGGATCCTTTTGTTTTGGAATGAGATGAACATTAATGATTTGGAAAGAGAGGTCTAACTCTCAACAAAGGGAGTTCGAAAGCATAATTTGAACAATAAAGAGCTCTTTGATAGACAGGGCTAACAATAAATTCTACAAATCACACCTTTAAGCAAATAATGACTTCAAAAAAACTTTTAAAATGAAATCTAAGATTTGGGGAACAGCCTATTTCCTCAAAGATTTTATTTCAAATGAATTAGAAAACATGAAAGATTTACTGATAATTGCAGTCATAGAAAATGGAACACCTAAAAACATCTATGATCATAATTATAATGACCTTTAAGCCAACTGTTTAAGTAAGGACAAAGGGCAAGATCAAAAAAGACCTCTTTGATTCACTGTAAGCAAAGAACTTCAAAGGGAGACTTCAATAACAGTTTTTAAGTGGCAGCAGACAAGCAGGGCAAACCATAATCATGCTGAAACCAACTGTTAGAACTATTAAGGAAATAAACAAGCATGAAGACTAAAGAGAGAGATTAAAGCCTCTAAAATACTTCAGCAACAGAAAACATTAAACAATGAAGGGTGAACAGGTCTAAGGTACTTCCAAGAGTCATTTCTTAGCCTAAAACTTTCAGCCTACTATAGTAAGAAATTATGGAACATAATGAAAACAGGGGAAAACATAAAACAATTCAGAATACTTCACCAACAGCCAAGCTCATGGATCCAATGATAGAGTCTTCTCAGGAACAAGCATGCAAGAACATCATCAAGACTTCCAAGACTCTAGTTTCTTCTTCAACTTCAACAGACTATGTATTTATTTCAGAGAGTTTTCAGCATTACAACTTATGATCAAACACAACCAATCAACCAATGATTTCTCATCTTCTATAGCAATATTTATAGAAGAATGAGGAGGTGAGATCTAGAAAAAGATATCTAAGGATAATTAATACAGAGTGATGAATTCTCGGCCTTTGAAGGGCTCAATAAAGAAGTTTTACAGGTGTATCACTGTATTTTTTGATTCATATTTATGAATCAAGCTCGATGGGAGCTTTGTTGACTATTGAGGCTCTATTTTGGATGAAATAACTATGCTAATATTTGTTTGCATTAGTTTCCTTAGTAGAATTAATTGTTTGGCTGCGCTGTGAGGCAGATATTTTCCTGAATTAATAACTTCGGCCTCCGTTTGAATGATTTGAGGCAACAGGTGGCTCTGTGGTAGCTGAGAGGAATCAATTTGCCTCAAATGTGGCGGTGGAGACCGTTCTGTCCTTTAAACATTTATGATTTTCCTTTTAACTGTGTTTTAACTTGGGGGATTAGGCTTTTGATAATCATTCTTAGCCGTGATCCCCATAAATTTGTCTTTAATATTCTTTCTGTTGTGCTCTGTCTTCAAAAACTGATACTCTTTTAACTGTTGTTTTTTAACAAAATAGTGTCTTGTCGATGTGCAGAGCCACGCTAGGCTTCACGGCATCAATGTTGATAGAGCATCGACGAAACAATGGAATAGAGCCCAGCGGATGGTTCCCTTTGATAAATCAAAGGCATGAGAATCGTCATTCCCTGCCTTTGGCTTTCCTTCATCATAATGGACAAAACCATTCAAACCTGCAAAATTCAAACGAAAATTATAAAATCTTTCGTTTTTTTAGGTTTAACTGCTTCAGAAGGCGGGGAAAAAGCGTGGCCATTGGATGAAAGCATCCAACGGTGGAGATCTGCGTAGAAGAGGCAAAAGGAGAGCGGAGAGAAGAAAAAGGCAGAGTAATTTTGGACCGTCTGATATGGACACGTGGATGGTCCAGATCTAATCGGGGGATTGCAATCAGGGTGGCGAGCAAATGCACCGATCAAAAGTTGCGATGTGATTAATTGCAGACCGTCAATCTGCAGATCGGATCGATGGTGGGTAATACATCGGGGAATCACAATCGGCAGTCGGGAGAGAGGTGATGCGATTGCGTGATCAGAGAAAAGGCCGATGTGATTGCGTGACTGGGCCATTACAATCGGCGGTGTTAAAACAGTTAAACTGCACCAAAGGAAAGTTCCGATGCGATTAGGCACCCGGTTGCGGGGCCTGTTTTATATAGAACTCCACTAGGCCCCGGGCTTATGTATATAGGGGCTTTATCGGAGTCAAGCCTTCGGGCCTAGGCTTTTCAATCTACCCATTGGAAAGTTTGCGATGCGACTGGCACCTGGGGTCTTTAACATTTGGGCCCGGGGGAAAGTCATATGAAATAATGGTGGGGCGGAAATAACATATATAAGACCCAATCACATTGGAACTTTTGATGCGGGTCTTTTCGATCAGCGCATTTAACTTTCTCCGATTGCGATTGCACGATCGGTCTTTCAATCTGCCCATTGAAATATTTAACACATGATTTTGACTTTTAGACCAAAAGTTAGGATAAATGGGTTTTTTGGTTTTATAAAGAAAAAGGGTGATAGGGAATGGATCTTTACAAGGTTTTAAGCACCGGAGGTGGGCCCATGAGTTATATGGCAAAATAATGTGATCGGGGTTTTATAAGAACGGGGCTTAATCGCATCGGAGTTTTGAAATGGCAAAAGGACTCTGCACTCTTGGATGTTTGCGATGCGATTAAGTGCTTGGATGGTTCAGCACTTGGTTTTTTATGGCAAAGGCATATGTGGGGAAGTGGTTAGGGGGCTTAGCTAAAGGGGCTAAAGCCTGTTAATAAAAAACATGAATTTTCATGATTTTTCAATGTTTTTAAAGGGATTCGAGGGTTTCGGTAAGGCTAAAAAGTGGGTTTTAAACCTTACAAAGTGGATTTTTTATGAATGGAAGAAGTAAACTCATGAAAAATAGAGGAATTTTTATGGAATAAAGGGGTGCAAATGAATATTAGTTTTGAGTGGGGGGAAAGGGGAAAATGATGGTTTTCAGCAGTCTTTCTCTTGGAATTTAGCAGAATCTCTGAGTAAAAGATGGAAACAGCAAATGAAGATTTTGGATAGAGGCATGAGGCCTTCAAGAGTCTTCAAGAGCCAACACTTTTTAGCAATAAAATTTGTTCCTTGAAGGCTCCAAAAAGTTTTAGCCACCTTGTGGTATAACAAATTTATAGGTGGCTAACAGTGGCTCCACTTGGGGATGGTGCCTTCTTGAAGGCATCAAGAACTTTAGACTTGCATTTTCTGGGAGGCTGATCAGTTGCCTCATCCATTGGGTTGCCTTTCTTTGATTGAATGATCTTCTTTTTCTCTGGAAATGCTAACAACCATGGAAAACAATGGATCTTTCATCCAGAAGCTTTCTACCTATCCAATCCTATAGATCTAACATTTTTTCTTCATTAGAGTGCACTTGGATTGGAAAACTCTCTTACAACATTTTATTCTTTTGAAAACAAAAAATCTAATCTAGTTCTACTTCTTATTTCTCCATGGACTTAGATTAAACAGTTGAGCCCATATGCTTCTCTACCTAATCTACTAATCTGTTAGGATTAAACAGTCTAACAGATTTTTATTCTCTAATTGCTAAATTAGAAATTTAAAAAGCATACAAGTCAGGATTGAACAGTCTAACTTGATGCTGATCTATGGCATAAAAATAAGCTTCACATAGATTATTATTTGCAGAAAATTAAATCAAAATGATGAAGGTTTTAAGAACAAAAAATTCAAAGCACTTCCTTCATCCTTTTACAGCTCTGTTTTGACTTTATTTGTGTTATTTTTTCTTTGTCCTTTGGTTCAGATTTTGAGCTAATTAGAAGCAGATTTTTATCTTTTTGACTCAGAAAATTTAAACAGATTTGAGTCATTCTATTTTTGAAATGTTAGGTTCAGATTTTAAGCATGTTTGAACCTTTTAATTTCTATCCTAATCTATCTACTGATAAGCCAAGATTAAAGAGTTCGGTAGATCAAATTTATTATGCTACTAGCAGAAAATTTAAAGGCTAATTAGTCAAGATTAGGAAATTTGACTAACTAGAAGTGTGTTTTTCAGGAGTGGCATTTAAGCTTGCACACTTTCAGAACTTATTTCTCTCTTTTTTGGTATGGGGCTATATCTTTATTTTTTTTACAATCTGCCCTCTTTTCTCTCTTTCTTTGTTTTTGTATTTTTGATTTTTCTATCTTTGAATGCAATGGTTAGACTATGATATTTACAATGATAAATAAAAATTCTTTGAAACTTAGGATTCTTGGCAGAATTAATGCTTGAGCATCCTACCATTGATAGGACCTCCATACAGATCTTCTCCATTCAATTATTTCAAGAAAAATGTATTGTGACCCCTCTCAGCATGAATAATATAGGGCCCTTTCCACAAGTTCTCAAACTTGCCATGTTTTCCCTTCTCTTCTCTTCTTGAATCCCACTTAAGAACAACATTTCCAGATTGGAAATTGTCTACCTTGGTCTTCTTATCGAATAGTTTCTTCATATTCTCTTGAACCAACTGTGTTCTCTCATAAACTTCTTCTCTAGTCTGCTGTAGATGGATGGTTTGATTGATCCTCCTCTGCATATCATTCTCTTCAATCTGCACCTCTTGAAGGAGTTTCATGACTGGAACTCCTAATGAGGTGGGAAAAACTACGTCCATATCATAGACTAGCTGATAGGGGGACATATTTATTGACTTCTTTGTGGTTAATCTATTAGCCCATAAGTCATGAACCAGCTTACTGTGCCATGATTTTTGATTATGTTCCAATAGTTTCTTGATGATATTGATGAGACTCTTGTTGGAATATTCAACCAATCCATTTCCTTGGGGATAGTAAGAAGTGGACTGGCCTAAGGTTATGTGATATTTGCAACAGAAATCAACCATCTTCTCAAATTTAAAAGCAGTAGCATTGTCTGTTATGATTTTTCTAGGACAACTGAATCTAGATAGGATATTGGTTTCAAGAAACTTGATAATGAAAGAGTCATTAGCATTCTTGGAGGGTATAGCTTCTATCCATTTGGTAAAGAAGTCAGTAGCTGTGAGGATCCATTTATGCTGAGCTGAGGAGGATGGGTGAATTTCCCCAGTAAAGTCTAAACCCCATTGTTGAAAAGGTGCCTCAACTCTAATAGGATGTAAAGGTAAGGGAAGGAGTTTTCTCTTGCCATCAAAGATTTGACATTTATGGCAAGACATGACTAATTTTTGAGTGTCTGGGAAAAGGGTAGGCCAATAGTAACCATATCTAAGAATTTTGTTTACTGTGGCCTTCCAGTAGAGGTGTCCCCCACATTCTCCATCATGCAAATCATGCATGATCTTTCGTGCATCATCTTCAAGTAAAAATTTAAGCAAAATTCCAACAACATTTTTCCAATATAATACCCCATCTAATATGAAAAAAATCAAAGCCTTTTGTTTCAAAAATCTAGCTTTAGTTTTAGACAAAGAAGGAGGGGCATTTAAATATAAAAGCACATAAATAATGTCAGTATAACAAGGAGAATTTAGAAATGTTTGTTCAATCAAAAGGAGAGGTAGATTATTCTATTTCTTCCAACACATCGACCATATTCATGTCTAGTGCTTGGAAGTTAGACTCAACCATAAGTTTTTCTAATCCTTGCCCTTTAACTAGCTTGGTGGGCCTGATCTCTAAGTCATACTCAATAATTGTTTCAATCCATTTTCCCCTTTTACCATCAGGGTCTTGACTTAGAATGTCCTTGACAACAGTATGTGGAACAAAAGCAATTATGTGAGAGTGTAAAATATAGACCCTAAAGTCCTTTAAAGCTTTCACTAATGCTAAGGCTTGATTCTCCATGATGTTATATTTGAGAGGAGCATCTCTTAAGGCCCTACTAAAGAAAGATATTGGTTGTTCTTGTCCCAAATCATTCTTTTGAAGTAAAACTGCAGCTATTGTATGCTCAGATGCAAAAGAAAAGATGTAAAAGTCTTTGGTGAAATCTGGACTAATTAGGACTGGTGTTTGGATAAGAGCTTGTTTGACCAGTTCGAATGATTGTTTAGCTGGTAAAGTCCATTTTACACCCAAATATTTCTTAAGCATGTTTGTAATGTTTTTTAATAGCTCAGCAAGGTTGGGGATGAATCTCCTTAGAAAATTAATCTTTCTAATGAAAGATTGTAATTCTTTGAGGCTTCTTGGATGGCTAATTTGCAATATGCCATCTATCCTTGTAGGGTCTATTTTGATTCCCTCTTCTGAAATTATATGGCCAAGAAGTTTACCTTCTTGGAGACCAAAGAGTGTCTTCTTGGGATTCAATGACAAGCCAAATTTCCTACACTTCTCAAAAACTTTTCTCAAGTGAATCAGATGTTCTTCATCAGTTTTTGGAAAAACGGTTATGTCATCAAGGTAAATAATTATGAAATAGCCAATATCTTCAGAAAAGGCTATGTCCATGGCCCTTTCGAAGGTGGCCCTTGCATTAATTAACCCAAAAGGCATTTTGACATACATAAAGGTGCCCCAAGGTGTGGTAAAAGCAGTTTTGATTTGATCACTTTGGAGCACTAACACCTGGTTGTAACCTGAGAACCCATCTAAGAGTGATATCCTTTTTGACCCAACTACCTTCTGAAGTATATGGTCCATCTTGGGTAAGGGGTAGTTGTCTTTTAGGGATGCTCTGTTTAAGTTTCTAAAGTCAATACAGAGCCTAATCTCTCTAGTCTTTTTTCTAACAGAAACTAAGTTTGATACCCATTCTGAAAATCTAATTGGCACTATAATGCCAGCAGCATGCATCTTTTCAATTTCGGCTTTAACTAAAGGTAATTAAAGTGGGTTTATTCTCCTTAGTTTTTGTTTGAAAGGATTTTGATTTTCCTTCAGGGGAATCTTGTGCTGAATGATGCTGGTATCGTAAGACTTTAGATCTGTGTATGCCTAGGCAAACACATCTTTAAACTCTTTAAACAGATCTATGTATCGAGATTTTATGTGATTTGGAAGAGTACTGGATAATTTAATCATTTTGGGTTCTGCTAGGGAGCCTATGTTATGTTCTTCTACAGTTGTTTCTACAGGCTCCATTTTTGGTTCTTTGGCTACATCATTAAAGTCGAAAAGGTGTTCCAAAGGTGAGAGACCTCTTGGAATTGAACCATTTTTACATTCTAAAATTTCCAGGTCTTTTTGGTCCGCGTTGTCAATTAACTCTGCTTCAAACGGATTCTCATAATGATTTATATCAGCAGAGTGTGTTATTTCATCTTCTGGGATTTCCTCGATATATAAACTGTTTTCTTTATGGCTAGATTCCGATATTGGTATGGTGAAATCATTACCTGATTTTAAGAAATCGTCTATGTGTTTGTCAGAGTCAAACACCTGCCAGTGATCTTCGTTATCAGGCACAGCAGGCCTGTGTTTTACCTTTACGGTAAGCTATTCATTTATTTCAGGTATTTGGCAGTTGCTGGCATTGAAGGCGAGTTCATTTGCTAAATGATTAAGTGAACTAGGAATGAAAATAAGTTCGTATTTTTCAAAGGTTTTCAATAAATCTAGGGCAGCGTTCCGATATTCCCTAAGCCTTGGATTTCTGGCTGAGTATTCTCCTTTTATTTGTCTTATGATAAGTTCAGAATCCCCTAAGATGGATATCTTTTGGGCTTCTAATTGTTTGAGCAATTGTAAACCTAGGAGAAGTGCTTCGTACTCAGCAATATTGTTAGTGCACGGGAAATATAATTTATATGAAAAACTCTGATTCGTGTTCTGGATCCACACACCTACCCCTACACTTGTTTTATTACAGGATCCATCAAAGTTTATTGTCCAAATTACGTTTGACTCATTTTCATTTTCTTGTTGCTGTTGATTGTCAATGTTTTGAAGTTGATTCGAGGGAAGATTTGATTTTTCTAGTGAATCAATTGGGTCTATGTTCTCTTTATCCTGTTGAGTAATTTCATCTTCGTTACATAAGATAAAGGAATCTAAACTTGACTGAATAGAATAGATTGGAGAGTTGTTTGGTTTGTCTATATTGCTCACCATGTACTTCATGTGGGATTCCTTGTACAGTCTTCTGTTTTGGTTGAAAACAGGGATGGCGGCATAAGACATGTCCATTTGAAGGCTTCCCTAAAGTTTGGCTCCCCAAGATCTTGATAATAGCATGCCATACTTAGGGGGAATGTTAGCTACAACTATATCCATTACTAGACTCTTAGCAGGGATTTGAGCTAAATTAACACATAAATCTTTGATTAAACCCAAACATTTGACTCTGCTCAAGTCAAAGGAATAAAAATATTTGTATGGTTTAGTAATCTCTAAGCCTAAGCTTTCCATTACTACCTTGGGCATTAGATTGTGTGAAGCTCCCGAATCTAACATGGCATTGTGTAGAATTTTCTCATGTATGTTCAAACTAACATAGAAGGGAGGGACGGTTCCTTCTTGGTATTTTCCTTCAATTTCTGGGCCAAACAATAGCACAGGTTTGTCATCTGTCAAGTTCAAGGTATTAGTATCACTTCCTAAGTTCAAAGCTTTCAAAACTTGGTTTTTGTACATGTCTTGGGTTACTAGTTCAGCTAGAGGAATGGAAATTTTTATCTTAGCAATCTCTCCCTCAAGGCTGAAAGGAATAATTGACTTGTTGATATTTACATCTACCTTTTCAATCAAATTATTTTCAGCAACCTTGATTTGTTGAACCTTGTTTGGACTAGTAATTGGAACGGTTTTATTAGGACCACTAGCTGAAGTGCTAGGGGTACTGTGTTCAACATGTGGCTGGACACGTTTGTCTTTGTTTAATTCGTGTTTCTTAGACAAACTGTTGACTTTTTCTGCTGTCTTTTTGGGCTGAGTTTCTGTGTTTTTCTTGACAACAGTATTAGTGTTCTTATCCTTTGAATTATCTATGTTCTCTTTTCTCCTAAGATCCTATTGTTTGTGCACTTCCATGATTGCATTCTCAAACCCTAATATATAGTCATTAGAATCTTCATAGGTTTTTGTACTTTGATCAGAGAAGAAACCTTGTTCTTCCTCAGTGAGGAAAACATCATCCCCACTGTCTGATCCAATCAAGTTTACATGAGCTTCTTCCAACCTTTCCAACTCCCTATCTTCCTTATATTGATCTACATAGTTTTGTTGGAAGGGAGGTCTAATCTGTTGGTCATTTTCATTCTATTTGTCTTGATTTTTTTCTCTTCTATAATTCTGATTTCTATTTCGAGGAGCAGTTTGATTTTGACTGGCTTGCTCTCTCTTAATTATGCTCATCTCTTTCATCATTTCTTCCATCATTTTCTCCATTTTTGAGTTGGAAGTAGAGGGTGTGGATTCATCTCTAAAAGATACTCTCTTTTCAGTTTTAATTCTTTCTCTCTTCTCCATCAAGTTGACTTCTACAGAAAGAGCACCTTTTTGCATATCTTCAAGAGTTGCAAAATCTCTCTCTCTCAGCTGATAGGTCATGTCAGAGTCAAACCCTTCAGGAAACTTGTTTAAAGCTGAGCCCTGTGGAGGTTTTAGTTATGGGGAAAGTGCATTATACACACTATTGAATCTAGTGCAATAAGCTTGCACACTTTCCCCAATGTTTCTATGGAGGTTCTTGTAATCCGAAAGGACTTGGAGAGGATTCTTCTTTACTTCCCATTTGTTTAAGAATGTTTGATGGAAGGCTTAGAGATCATTAATACTATGGGGGGCTAAACCTTTAAACCATTTTCTTACTTCTCCCCCCAGAATTTGAGAAAATAATCTAAGTTTGACAGAATGATCATCAATTTCATTTCTGTCAAAGTAGTCATTCATCTTATCCACATGTTGTGCTACAGTTGTAGCATTATTAGCATCATATAATGGAATTTTGGACTGGTAGTCCTATAGGAGATTGAATAATGGTACAGGAAGGACTAAGGGAGCATACCATGCTGCCATGATATGTGGTGGGGGTGGATTCGCAAGAGGGTAAGTGGGTTGAAGAGGAGTGGTTTGGACAGTGGATGTTTGGTGAATAGATGTGGATGTACTGGGGATAGATTGTTGAGCTGACCTTAGATGAGATACACCTAAATTGAGAAGGAAATGTAAATCAAGTGGTGTGGTTTCTCTAATACTAGGCTGTTCACTTTGTTCTGGGGATGAAAGTGAAGACTCAGAATCTATCTGAATTATATAATCAAGTGACTTAGTTCTAAAAGGATTTCTTAAGTCGACTTGTGATTGGTGTAGGGCTGAAATATTTTCAGGGACTAAATTAGATCTCAAGGGTGATCTGAAAACAGTTAAAAATTTAATCTTAGGAGACTTCCTAAGTATGCATTCAGGATTGTCAACTTCTTCCGGTGGGTTTGGGTCAGGGTAGGCTTTAGTATGAATCTTCCTAGGAGCCACTATGCTATGTTTTTAGACCCAACTAAAAAGAAAAGTCTAACCAGATATGACAATTTTCAAGAGGCTAACTGATTTTCTCAAAAGAAGGAAACTTTAATATTAAAGCCTTCTAACCGAATTTGTATGATGTTTATAAAGACTTGGGGTCTTCCCAGTGGAGTCTTGAGGTCTGTTTTTAGGATTGTGGAGTCGCCAGGTGGAAATTTTTAGCTCTTTTGGAGGTAAAAGGTCTTTTGGTCCACCACCATGTTTATTATGAAGCCAAACATAAATGTTTTTGGGTTTTATTGAGTTATTTTGGTCTTATAGGTTAAGAGAGTGTTCTAAGTTTGATTTCTCACTTAGCTAAGGTGTTCAAACAAACAGAGTTGCTCTTATGGCTTGGTAACTGGTTCCTTCAAGGTTTGATAAGGGCTAAGGAGAATCCTAAGGGTTACTTAGTTTGTCATTGATTCAATTAAGTCCTATCATGATTACCATTTTTTAAGTAGTGCTTGAAGAAGGTTACTTATGTTATACGGGGCCTAAAAAGTTTGAAGAGGGTTTTCAAACCACTGTATTGTTAGTAGGTCCCACCGTGATCGCCATTATGTTGGTGTCCCGTGTTTTGGTAGTTTGGTAAATCAAAAGACAAGGCAACATCAGAACCAATCTTTAAAGTTATAGGATCTAGTCCTCATGTTCTCAGAGAGGGATCTCTCAAAAGTTTGTTTGTAAAGGTTTATCTTGTGTGCTTTGAGTATTGGTTTTAGACTAGTTATTAAGTGCAGGTGTTTATTTGTTTGATTGTTTGGTTGGATTGAGACAACAGAACATGAAAGGCCTAGGAAAGATATATAGGACAGAGAAATATCTGGTTCATTGGGCAATGAAGTCAAGAAAAGGTCATAACAAACTCATCAATGGATAAGGGGTATCAAAGGGAAAATCTAACTTGGCCACATGATCCTTTTGTTTTTGGAATGAGATGGACATTAATGATTTGGAAAGAGAGGTTTAATTCTCAACAAAGGGAATTCGAAAGAATAATTTTAACAATAAAGAGCTCTTTGATAGACAGGGCTAACCATAAATTCTACAAATCACACCTTTAAGCAAATAATGACTTCAAAAAAACTTTTAAAATGAAATCTAAGATTCGGGGAACACCCTATTTCCTCAAAGATTTTATTTCAAATGACTTAGAAAACATGAAATATTTACTGATAATTGTGGTCATAGAAGAGGGAACACCTAAAAACATCTATGATCATAATTATAACGACCTTTAAGCCAATTGTTTAAGTAAGGACAAAGGGAAAGATCAAAACAGACCTCTTTGATTCACTGTAAGCAAAGAACTTCAAAGGGAGACTTCAATAACAGTTTTTAAGTGGCAGCAGACAAGCAGGGCAAACCATAATCATGCTGAAACCAGCTATTCGAACTATTAAGTAAATAAACAAGCATGAAGACTAAAGAGAGAGATTAAAGCCTCTAAAATACTTCAGCAGCAGAAAACATTAAACAGTGAAGGGTGAATAGGTCTAAGGTGCTTCCAAGAGTCATTTCTTAGCCTAAAAATTTCAGCCTACTGTAGTAAGAAATTATGGAACATAATGAAAACAGGGGAAAACATAAAACAATTCAGAATACTTCACCAACAGCCAAGCTCATGGATCCAATGATAGAGCCTTCTCAGGAACAAGCATGCAAGAACATCATCAAGACTTCCAAGACTCTAGTTTCTTCTTCAACTTCAACGGACTATGTATTTATTTCAGAGAGTTTTCAGCATTACAACTTGTGATCAAAAAACAACCAATCAACCAACGACTTCTCATCTTCTACAGCAATATTTATAGAAGAATGAGGAGGTGAGATCTAACAAAAGATCTCTAAGGATAAGTAATACAGAGTGATGACTTCTCGACCTTTGAAGGGCTCGATGAAGAATTTTTACAGGTGTATCACTGTATTAATTGATTCATATTTATGAATTAAGCTCGATGGGAGCTTTGTTGACTTTTGAGGCTCTATTTTGGATGAAATAACTTTGCTAATATTTGTTTGCATTAATTTCCTTAGCAGAATTAATGTTTTGGTTGCGCTGTGAGGTAGATATTTTCCTGAATCAATAACTTCGGCCTCTGTTTGAATGATTTGAGGCAACAGGTGGCTCTGTGGTAGCCGAGAGGAATCAATTTGCCTCAAATGTGGCAGTGGAGACTGTTTTGTCCTTTAAACATTTATAATTTTCCTTTTAACTGTGTTTTAACTTGGGGGATTAGGCTTTTGATAATCATTCTTAGCCGTGATCCCCATAAATTTGTCTTTAATCTTCTTTTTACTGTGCTCTGTCTTCAAAAAATGATACTCTTTTAACTATTTTTTTTTAACAAAATAATGTCTTGTCGATGTGCAGAGCCACGCTAGGCTTCACGACATCAATGTTGATAGAGCATCGACGAAACAATGGAATAGAGCTCGGTAGATGGTTCCCTTTGATAAATCAAAGGCGAGGGAATCATCATTCCCTGCCTTTGGATTTCCTTTATCATAATGGACAAAACCATTCAAACCTGCAAAATACAAATGAAAATTATAAAATCCTGCGTTTTTTTAGGTTTAACTGCTTCAAAAGGCAGGGAAAAAGCGTGGCCGTTGGATCAAAAGCATCCAACGGTGGAGATATGCGTAGAAGAGGCAAAAGGAGAGCGGAGAGAAGAAAAATTCGGAGTAATTTTGGACTATCCAATCTAGACACATGGATGGTCCAGATCTAATCGGGGGATCGCAATCGGGGGGATCGCAATCAGGGTGGCGAGCAAATGCACCGATCAAAAGTTGTGATGCGATTAATTGTAGACCGTTGATATGCAGATTTGATCAATGGTAGGTAATACATCGGGGAATCACAATCAGCAGTCAAGAGTGAGGTGATGCGATTGCGCGATCGGAGAAAAGGCCGATGCGATTGCACGATCGGGCCATCGCAATCAGCAGTGTTAAAGCAGTTAAACCGCACCAAAGGAAAGTTTCGATGCGATTAGGTGCCCGGTTGTGGGGCCTGTTTTATATAGAACTCCGATAGGCCCCGGGCTTATGTATATAGGGGCTTTATTGGAGTCGGGCTTTCGGGCCTGGGCTTTTCAATCTACCCATTGGAAAGTTTGCGATGCGACTGGCGCCTAGGGTCTTTAACATTTGGGCCCGGGGGAAAGTCATATGAAATAATGGTGGGGCGGAAATAACATATATAAGACCCAATCGCATCAGAACTTTTGATGCGGGTCTTTTCGATCAACCCATTGAACTTTCTTCGATTGCAATTGCGTAATCGGTCTTTCAATCTGCCCATTGAAATATTTAACACGTGATTCTGACTTTTAGACCAAAAGTTAGGATAAATGGGTTTTTGGGTTTTATAAAGAAAAAGGGTGATCGGGAATGGATCTTTACAAGGTTTTAAGCACTGGAGGTGGGCCGGGCCCACGAGTTATATGGCAAAATAATGTGATCGGGGTTTTATAAGCACATGGCTTAATCGCATCAGAGTTTTGAAATGGCAAAAGGAATTTGCACTCTTGCATGTTTGCGATGCGATTAAGTGCTTGGATGGTTCAACGCTTGGTTTTTTATGGAAAGGAATATGTGGGGAAGTGGTTAGGGGGCTTAGCCAAAGGGGCTAAAGCCTGTTAATAAAAAACATGAATTTTCATGAATTTTCAATATTTTTAAAGGGATTTGAGGGTTTCGATAAGGCTAAAAAGTGGGTTTTAAACCTTATAAAGTGGATTTTTTATGAATGGAAGAAGTAAACTCATGAAAAATAGAGTAATTTTTATGGAAGAAAGGGGTGAAAATGAAGGTTAGTTTTGAGTGGGGGGAAAGGGGAAAATTATGGTTTTCAGTAGTCTTTCTCTTGGAATTTAGCAGAATCTCTGAGTAAAAGATGGAAACAACAAATGAAGATTTTGGACAGAGGCATGAGGCCTTCAAGAGTCTTCAAGAGCCAACACTTTTTAGCAATAAAATTTGTTCCTTGAAAGCTCCAAAAAGTTTTAGCCACCTTGTGGTATAACAAATTTATAGGTGGCTAACACTAGTGATAACAGTTTCCCCTTAATGTGTGAGGTCTAGGAAGAACTGTATAGACAAAATACATTATAGTTTCTTTTCTGTGTACTATGTGGAGAGAGAGAGCAAGAGACCCACGTACTGTTGAAGGTTAAAAACCCCTTAAAATGGGTAGAAAAGTGACTATGTTTTGTGCGAACCGTGCAAGAAATATTATGATACAATAAATACAATTTTTCTACGAGGCGAACATGTCCCATGCTCATGATGCTTTGGCTAGCTAAAAAAATCCATTTGAAAGATAATGGTTCTATCTTTGTCACTAGTATGGTAGTGATCTATTGATTTGGTTGATGACGACGATTGGTGATGCCCTCAGGGGTGTTTTTTCTTTGAAAATAGGTGGAATGTGGTGGCTACATGTGTAATCTTGGTATGACATATAAATTCTCATTGTACGCATGGGTGAATGATGGGGACCTTCCTGTGTAAGAATTGTTGATGAAGATGCTTATAATGGCATGCATATTTGACGAAATTGCACAAAGTGCAATGTTTTTAAAGTACGATACCATCTTGACATGAGAGCTTGTGTCGTAGTCGAATGTTAGGAGGATCGATGACATCTTTGGGAAATGATGATTCCCAGAGTGCCACCTGAGAATGCCCCTATTGTGGTGAGGATCCATACAAGGTACTTCTTCCTTTTTGGATAATGTGAGTTGAATTCGACAAAAAGGGAGCCTCAACCGTATGAGAGAGTTTATGATGCAAGGGACCAGGTTCTTAGATTCGATAGGTTTAACATAGGCATGATGGCGAGGGGTAACTGAAAATGATGATGGGAACTCAGTGGCCCCAAGGTCGGAGCATAAAAAAGTAGCTTGGCGACAGTCATAACTATTTCTGATGAGGAAATCCCTAGAGTCGGTAGGACATTTAGGGTGGGTATATGTTGGTTATGAATGTCATGGTGGCTATGCGTGATAGGTGTGATACTTTGAATAAGGGTGACTAAGGGTTGCTTCCATGGGAGAAAAATGGATGGATGAGTGGGGGACTTGTTCTCCATTTGTGGTCTTTGTACACTTACCAAAAGAATGAAACAATGGGATTAGATTGTACAAAACACAGAGACGGGTGCCCCAAAACATGAAAATGTGCACTCACTGATGATGTGAGGAGGGTACGTTTGTTGAGGGTGGGGGGCCCATTGGTTGGTCTCTTGTGTGGGGGGTGATGAAACAGATGGAAAATATCGCATATGGGCTATGTTCATGGAGGGATGGTAGGCCAAATGTGAGACGTGGTGGTGCATACTCAATATTCTTGCAAAACATGGTATTATGGGAAAGGGGTCTTATTTCAATATGGTAAAACTCGACTCCATGCCTTGTCGAATTTTATACCTTCTTCCCTTTTTTACTGGTTTTCTTGGTCGTAACCATCAGTTTTGCGATGGAAATTTCTTTCGATGTGATGGTTGCAATAGTCTCCTTAACAGATGGGGCCTCCTCAAGACTGATGGGGATTAACCCTTTAGAGGTGACGTTTGTGACTCCCGTCGTGGTGGGTGCGACCAGGACCAAACTAGAATTGCAAATGATAAGTTTGGCAACACCACTGTGGCCAAGACTTGTTGTGACACAAAACCAGATGGGGGGTAAAGGAAAGGAGTTTGGGAGGTGGTGTAGGCTAGAGAGGTTTTCGTGGCTAAGGTCTCGGTGTCGTTACTACTCGTCTATGTCTCCTGGCTGGCTTCGGTGCTTGATGTAGACATCATGCACACTGAAGCCTCTGTGATATCATATGATGATTCTATTATAATAGGGGGATCTCCTAGAAATGACCCAAGGATGGAGGTCGGTTTGAACTGGTTGGGGCCATATTCTTGGTACCATGTAAGTGTCTCGACAGATGTGTTTAAATAGGGTAGAGTGACATCAACATTTTTTAGGGATCTCTTGTCATGGTATGTCAATTGGTCAACAGTAGTTATGTGGTCCTCATGGGGAACATCATGGTTCAGAAGACGGAGGAGGCTATCGCTGAGTGGCATACATATAACTCCACCCAAGGAGTACATTGTAATCTAGTTGAGCATCCAAGACTTCAATGTCTATAAAGATCGTCTTTCCGACCAAGAAGACCGGGAAATTTTGGTATAGACCGACAGAAGTAGATGGTCATCTGTCATATGCTCTGACTGTGATGTCTGATGGCTTTAGTTTGGGAGACCCTAACTTTTTCTAGACTTTCTTTGACATGATGCATGTGAATTCACCCTCGTCAATGATACATTGGTGAATGGTGATGTTTTGGAATGACACTGGTATCTGGAAGGCGACCAACAAAGGAAGTATAGCGGTGGTTTTATCTAAATCAAAATCCATTAATCGTGAATCGGCATCATCAATGGTGCCTAACGCAGAAACTAATTCTTTCCTTTGCTTTGGGCATGATTGTAATACCTGCAAATTTGACATGGAGGCGGGAGATTAGGCTAAATCGTCCACGATGCTATAGTTATGGGCTGCTTTGGAATGGTTTCCTACTTGCCTAGTTGGTCCCTTAGCCATATTTGGCAAAGGTTCAATAGGTATCTTCGATATAGTCAACGGTGATGTTGGTGCACTTGTGCTAGCCCCTGATGAATTGGTGTCTGGTGGAGTATCGTAATTTCGGTTCTGTGTCTAAAAAAACATTTCTTCGCTAGTCATGTAGATTTCATGGCTATTTTTTCCAGAATCATCAGAAGTTATTTGCTCAGCTGTTGGGTGCTAACTGTCCCTTGGTGGGGGAAGGGCTCCTGCATGACAACTGTCTACTGTGAGGATCCCCCTTGTGCTTGGTTACCTTGATGCTTCCTCAGCTCGAGGAGATCAGGACAGTGGTGAGTGTAATGGCCATATTCATCATAGATTGTGAAAGAGTAGTTGGTTTGAAGATTCACCCTCTTATTCTGCCCTTGGGAGTTATTTAGCTCTTGGTTTTGATTTCGGTTAGAGTTGCCTCCGGCCTAAGATCTCAGAGGGTGTTGTTGATTGTTTCCCCCCTGTTCAGGATTTCCCTTTTGTTTGTTTTTTATTTTTTTTCTTGCCATGTTGGGAGGATAGCTAGGATTCTCCTTGTTATATGATTGGTGTGGTTGTACCTGGGAAGGTTGTACAAATTTCACCTGCATAATATTTTACATGGGTGGGTTTTGTGCTGGGGATTGGGAATATTGGGGTCCCTATCCCTGGTTTATGAATGAATGCTAGGGGAGCTCTTCCATTAACATTTATAGCTATGTATTGGGTCCCCTAAGCTGGAGGGCATGGACCTCCTTGCTGATGATGGTATGACTGTGCCCTATTGGTCATATTCTGCAAAGGTGCATGATGACTTTGGTAGCCACATTGCAGGATGTTCTGGTTAGGATCATACGTGTAATCGGGGTACTGACTACTGTTGCCTAGGTGATTTTGGGTCAATGACCCAATCAATCTATCTACAGTGTTGGACGCACCTAAAAATTATTTATAAGTTTGCAGACGCGGGGCATTAGGCAGGATGTTATAAATGTATCCTGACTACGTGTAAATCAACTCGAGCTGTTGGGCTTTACTAATGGCATCCTCTTTGGATGTAGGTTTTTGGGTTTCTACATCTTTTGAAATATCTGCAGTGAGAGTTTTTAGGAATAGGTACAACAGAACTCAATCTTCAAGTTTGGATTTACATAAACTACGACGCCGCTGCCATTCATGGAGATGGTCTGAGATATGGATAGCTGGTGTCTATCTAAAATGTGTCCGTAATTCCATCCCAGAATCATGGTGGATGGGTAACTGAAAACACGTGAGGAATGAGGTAGTGAGTGTGTTAAAGGTTCCATGTGTAGCAGAAGGTGGCTCCACATACCATTTTGCAGCTGGTCTAGTTAAGGTGTGCTGAAATAGTCTCAGTAGAATAGTATCATCAATGATTTTGTTCGACAAACACCATAGGCTGAGATTCATTATGTGATTTCCTGGGTCTTCCACTTGCTTCCCTTTGAACTTTTGAATGTCCGAAGGGAGCTTTGTGGGCATGGGGGGCCATGTTGGGTTGTGTGAAATAGGTTCATTTGTTAACTTGGTTAGATCAGGTAAGTACAATGATGCTAAGAATGATGATTGTGAGTTGGGATCCATTGCAGATTGTGAAGACACAATGTTCCGGTTAGATATGGTGCTTATCCACGATGTACCCGGCTGTGAATTCACTTGGCTCCTTGAATGGATAGCACTCCTCTGCCCCCTAGGGGTTGTGGGAGGACTGGTATGTGGTGACCTTGTGGGAGTTTCCACTGGTGTGGCGTTGGGTGAATCACGAGGGTTCCCTAATTAAGATACCCTAATAAAGGATGAACCAATAAGGGTGGTGGTGTTGCGTCTTTGACGCCTAAATGGTGAAAGACCTGGAACTCCTCTCGGTAATGGGGGGAGGTCCAAAAAGATGTTTAGATCAACGAGACCCTGTTGGGTCCGTTATGGTGTCAACTAGGTATGGTTTTGGAAAAAAACTTGAGTTCTATGAGAGGTGAAGTATAAAAGAAAAAATGTTGACCACATACATAAAACAAAATGAAAACAAAAGTTAATTTTCCTTTAAATTATCTCTATGTGACCGATCAATCAAAAATCGGTTTTGGTTGTTTTTGCACGTGATACTCAAAATTCTAGATACCTAAAATATCCTTATGCTCTCAATTGTAACTAGGCCTTGCGACAATATCTTCTGGTGGGTATTGTAGCTAATGTTCCAAAAGAACTGGCGACACCTTCTAGCAGCCAAATAATCGAGCAAGGTAATGGGTAGAGGATCTATTGTTTCCCACACCATCACCTATAGGGAAGGATGCCCTAGATTTGGCCATTAAGTACTATCGTCCCATGTGAGCATTCCAGTCTTAAGCTTCTTGGTAAATTAGCTACCAGCACCGATCATTACATAAGTCAGGTAGCCCCAAATAATATCCCACGCACTAGGCCTAAGCTTAAAACCCTCTGAATCAGGTCTCTGTGGCGCTCAGGTTTTCTCAAATTCTAGGTGGGCGGATTGAGAGATTTTAAAGCTCCCTATTTAGTCAAATTCTATGTCTCAAGATATAAAATGACCATGGCGGCTTATTGGATGCCTACCCCAATGGTCCTCACCTGACCTATAATTTTTCTTGTGGCCCCTGTAGGGAAATTTAGTGAGTTCAGTTAGGTTAGTTTTAAGGAGTCTTTACCTCACTTATGGTGTGGAAGTTGTTAGCCACCTATAAAATTTGTCATATCAAATGGTGGCTAAATCTTTTTTTGAAAGCCTTCAAGAAACAATTTTATTGCCAAATTGTTAGTTCTTGAAGTCTTATGAAGATATCTTATCTTTTGTTTATTCTTCATTGCTGTTTCCCTCTTAATTCTAAAAATTTGTTGTTTTTTGAAGAAAAGACTACTGCAAAAACTCCATTTTTCCCTCATTTTACCCCTCCTTTCATTCATTATTAACCTTCATTTTATCCCTTTTTTCCCCATGAAAGTCCTCTTTTTTCCCTCATTTCCCTTCTTCCTTTCATAAAAACCCCTTTGATAAGGTTTAAAACTCCTTTTTTCCTTATCGCAAGCCTTCAATCCCTTTGAAAATCCTTGAAAATTCATAAAAAACAGTATTTTTAACTATAGACTTTAGCCCCCTTCGGCTAAGCCCCCAAACCACTTCCCCACCATATACCCATGCCTGGGACGAAGAGTTAAAGTCCCGAAGGCGCTTATCGCATCGGGGCATTCATGTGTAACGCGCTCCTTTTGTTACATTAAAATTTTCGATGCAATTGGCTCCCTTTGTTATAAACCCCCGATCCCTTGCTTCCGTTGTAGAACCTCGAGCCCGCAATCGGGCACTAAAATGTTATAAAAAAACCCTCCCCTATGTGATTTTCCCTTTGTATTTCATGAAAAACCTACTTTTCTTATGTTTCAAAGAGTCTCGCCGATTCATTGTTTTAATGAATCCTGACCGTTGATCTAAAACAATTAGACAGTCTATGGGGTCTCGCATCGGAGATTTCCATTGGGTGTGTTTGAATATTTTATTATCCCCTCCCGATTGGCGATCTTCCGATGGATTTCCAACCGTCGATCTATTCTGCCATTCCCAGATCCGACGGTCCCCATTGTTCTTTTCCATAAGCCCATCCCTCTGCCTTTAGACCTCCAAATCATTCTCTGCCATCAATCTGATCCTCAGATCAACGATCTACCTTCAATCACATCGAAGATTTTCATTGCGCCTTTCCTCTCTCCTCCGTCGATCGCAATCTTTTGATTGCATCTAGGCCATCCATTGCATACCATCCGACGGTACAGATTGAAGCCCGCGACCTTGGTTAATTTCATGAAGCCCCGCTTTATAAAGTTTTTTGCGGAAATCTCCATCGTTGATCTCTGTAGATCAACGACCCTCATTCACCCTTTCTCCGCCATACCCCTGCGCCATATTTATTTCATTAACCCATAGATCAAATCTGAGCCGTTGATTTTTTTCAACTGATGACCCAAATTTATCCCGATAGTCCCAACTCGTTTGGGTCCTACCCCTTCCAGATCAAATCTCCACCATTCATTCCTATGATTGAACAGTCAAGATTAAAACCGCCTTCCCCTACCTCACCTCTTTCCATCCGTGCATCTTACCCTCTATCACGTGCGATCCGCACCATCAAATCTGCGCCCCTCCATCCAACGGCTTGCAATGAGATTCGCAATTTTTCTGCACCAGAGGTTTAATGCCAAAAAAATATGCAAAAAAAGTGGTTTTCATCTGGACATGTGGCAAGCAGTGGAGTGTATCCCGTTTTTTTTTTGAGAAATTTGGAAACCACTCAAGAGCAGCGCAAAAACAGTGGTTTCTCCAGCCGAAACCACCCTTCCCATTTCCATTATATTTTCCTGAAATAGATCTCCACCGTTGATCTCTGCAGATCAATGACCTGCATTCAATCTTGCCTTTTTAATCGCCCTCCACCCATCCTCCAAGGGACTTCATTGTTCAACCTTCACCGTTGATCTCTGTGGACCGATCTCATCCGAGGGTCCAAGTTATTTCAGAAACCCAAAATTTCATCCATGCCTTTTTTGCTGCTGATTAAGGTTTTTGCCCATTTTTCTTATACTTTCCGCTGTTTCATTATAAAGTGACCCCTTCGCTTTATAAATTTACGATTGCTCTCAACCGTTGATCTCTGCGGATCGACGGATCTTACTTAATCTCTCCACCGTTTTTTCAAACCACCTCCCATCTGACCCCCGCAAAGCAATCTTCACCGTTGGATGCTTTCATCCAACGGCTGTGATCTAACCCCAGCCTCCAAAGCAGTTAAACCCAAAAACGTAGGATTTTCTTAACTTTTTCTTGTTTGTGTAGGTTTTAATGGTTGTTTCCATTATGTTAAAAGAAAATCAAAGGCCAGGGATGAATATCCCCCACACCTTTATTTATAAAAAAAAAATCATTCTACGGGGTTCAACATCATGTTTCATCAGTCCCTCATGAGCACTGATGCCATTTTAAAACCCTCTGCGCACTTGCACATCAAAAAGACATAGCAAGCTAAATCAAACATAGAGTATCAGTGTGAAAAGATCCAGTCACAACAGAGATGAAGAATTGAAGATGGTTTACACAATTTTTGAGGGATTATGGCCCAAATTGACTAATATAAAGCCTAATCCACTCAATTAAACACAGTTTGAAGAACATAAGACATAATTTAGGCCTAATTAAGCCTAACACAGAATTAAAGCAAATTAACAGTGATTAAAGAAGGACAATCAGATCTATCTATCCAATAAAGCCTCCACTGCCACATCAGAGGCTAATTGAATCCTCTCAGCTACCAAAAGCCACCTGCAGCCTCAAAGAATTCAAAGAGGCCTAGTTATTGCCAAAATAGAAGGTATTCGCCTCAAAGCAACTGAATAGTTATTTCAGATCAAAGACCATATTACAAACTATCAACAGAGTTATTACAAGGATAACACAGAGCCTTAAAGTCAACAAAATCTTCCCAGCGAGCTTAATACTTAATATAAGACAATTAATAGAGAGAAATATTTGAAATCTTCTCCATTGAGCCCCTCAAAGGATGAGAAGCATTAAACTGTATTAATTGAGCCTGTAGATCTTTTATCTCATTCCACCTCCTCATTTTCCTATAAAATCTTCTTGAGGAGCTCATTGTAAAGGGTTGGTTGTAGAACTTTGAAATATACTTGTGCTCGAAATTTTCTACATGTAAATAGTGCTCAAAGGCTCTTGAAGCTCTATTTGTAATGAAATAAGTTAGGCTAAGAAGAGAAGATGATTGCTGAACTGAAACATTAGACTTGAAGAACGTAACTGGATTGACATCAATATACAAGCTGATTCTTGGGATCCTAGTCTATATCACTGGTGAAGTCCTTCTTTCTGTGTTATTGTTTTCCTTTCATGTATGCCATTTTTTCCACTTATTCTCTGATAAAGAAAAACAAGCATAGAGTTAGGATTTACTATTTACAGTACCCTTCTCTGACTGATAAGATTTATCTCAATGTTTTCCTCCAAATTGTGTGTTTAAGAATGACTTAAGTTAAGTGTAAACATTATCAAGGAATGTTGGTGTGCCCCTGTCTTGATGTGTGAAGCTTGAAAGGAAATTCTTGAACGATGTTTTCATTATATTCTTAGTAGAGTTTGGCTAGAAAAGTTTATGGTTTGCCCTGTCTTCTAGTTCTTTCTTCAAAGGTAATTTTGAAAGTTTCCCTAAGAGTATGCTAAAAGCAGTTTAGATTTAAAAGTATCTTATCTGATCTTAGGTTGCACTTTGTTTTTCTTATCTGTTTTCATCGCTTCTGAAAGTAATTATGTGGATTACTGGATTGCTTGTCTGTTGAGTTAGCTTTAATACAAACTTGTCCAAAGAAGTCTATGGTTAGCCATGTCCTTTGGTTGGTCTTAAACAGTTACCTAAAAGGATTTTCTTGTTTGGAAAGACTGATAAATCCTAGTTGAAATTATTGTCGTTTTCCACCCCTTCAACAATTTTATTGTTCCATTCCATCATTTTATCTAAAATATCTTGTGATATAGATGACTTTCCCCTTGGACCACTCTTGAAATTGTTGCGCAATTAAACCCTTTTATGACTCCATAGCCCAATGAACTAAAAACCAGCATCATATCTATCCTATCAACCAAGTCTTGTTCTGATTGCTTGCAACTTCATACCTTTGAAACTCTTTCATTTTAGGACTTTCCACTCAACTAAAAATCATGCTCAACCATCCAAAACCGAACAAAAACCCTTGTTCTTAATAACTAGCCTAATATCACACATAAAAAGCCTTAAAGATAAATCAATCTTTGCACTTATAGAGAGATCCCTCTCTATATTCAGGAGGGCTAGAACCTAGAATCCCAAAGTGGTTCAAGTGTTCTCCCTATAGCTTCGGTCTCACCAATCTGTTGAAATTATAGGGAGATAACATTTCTGGTGACTCCACTAGGGACTGAGTCAAATTTCATCTTAGGTACCCTTAAGATCTCATAAAACCCCTTGAGAACAAGTAGCCCTCTTCAAGCACTACCAAGCAAATTGTAATCATGATAGAACTTATTTTGAATCAGTGAAAAACTAAGGAAACCTTAGGATTCTCATAAGAACTTATCAAACCTTGAAGGATCAGCTAGCTTAGCCATAAGATTAAACTCTCTTTGTCTCATCATCATAGCTAAGTGTTGAAATAGATTTATGACACTCTTAGAACCCACAGGACTAAAAAAACTCTGAAAACCCAAAAATATTTCAAGATTGGTATTCAAATAAACATGGTGGTGGACCATAAAACCTTTTACCTCCAAAAGAGATAAAAATTTCCACCTGGTGACTCCACAATCCTAAAGAGACCTTAAGACTCCACTGGGAAGACCCATTATCATCATAACATCATTTGAACTCAGTTAGAGGGCTTTAGAATTAAATTTTTCTTGTTAAAAGACCAGTTAGCCTCTTAAAGATTGTAATATTTGGTTAAACTTTTCTTGTTTACTTGGGTCTGAAAAACACAACATAGTGGCTCCTAGAAAAATTTATACTAGAGCTTACCCTGACCCAAACCCTCCTGAGATAGTTGAAAACCCTGAAAGAATTCTTAGGAAGTCCCTTGAGATTAAATCTTTAACTGTTTTTAGATCACCTCTTAGAGCTAATTCTGTTCCTGAAAACCTTGCAGCTCTACAACAATCACAAGTTGACTTAAGAAATCCATTTAGAACTAGGTCACTTGATGATTTATATTATCTAGATTCAGAGTCTTCACTTTCATCCCCAGATAGAAGTGGACATCCTGGTAGTAAAGAAACTACACCACCTAATTTACATTTCCTTCAGAATTTAGGTGTCTCTCACCCAAGGTCAGCTCAGCAATCTATTGCTGGTCCATCCACATCTATTCTTCATACATCCACTGTTCAAACCACTCCACTTTAGCCCACTTTCCCTCTTGTTAATCCACCTCTTGTAAATCCACCTCCACCCCCTATCATGGCAACATGGTATGCCCCGTTGGTCCTTCCTTTACCATTAGTCAATCTTCCACATGACTATCCGTCTAAGATACCATTGTATGATGCCATAATGCTACTACTACTTCACAACATGTGGATAAGATGAATGACTACTTTGACATAAATGAAATTGATGATGAAACTATCAAACTTAGACTATTTGCTCAGAGTTTAGGGGGAGAAGTAAGAAAATGGTTTAAAGGCTTAACCCCTCACAGTATTAATGATCTCCAAGCCTTCCATCAATTATTCTTAAACAAGTGGGAAGTGAAGAAAAACCCTCTCCAAATACTTTTTGACTACAAGAATCTCCACAGAAACACCAGGGAAAGTGTACAAGCTTATTGCACCAGGTTCAACAATGTTTATAATGCCCTTATCCCAGACTTAAAAGCTCCACAAGGCTCAGCTTTAAACAAGTTTCCCGAAGGATTTGATCCTGAAATGGCCTATCAACTAAGAGAGAGAGATCCTCTAACTCTTGAAGATATGAAAAAAGGAGCTCTTGCTGTGGAAGTTAATTTAATGGAGAAAAGAGCAAGAATGAAGAATGAAAAGAGAGTGTCCTTCAGAGAGGAATCCACACCTTCCACATCTAGCTCAAAGATGGAGAGAATGATGTAGGAGATTATGAAAAAGATGAGCATACTTGAGAGAGCACAAGCAAGTCAAAACCAAACAGCTCCTCAAAACAGAAATCAGAACCAAAATCAGAATTTTAGGAGAAACCAGCCTCAAAACAGACCAAGGGAGGATGATGAATAGATCACTCCTCCTTTTCATCAAAACTATGTGAGTGAGGTTGAAGAGGCAAGTGAACGAACAGAGGAAGATGACATCAACATGCTGGGAGTAGATAATGATGATTTTGAAGTTCATTACGATAAAAAACAAGGTCTATATACATCCTATGATGATAAAAGAACTGAGGATGAAATTTATTATCAAGAAATGGAAAATGTCATCATAGAGTCTCAAAAAGAGTATGACCTTAGGAGTAAAAGCAATCAGGGAACTCCCAGAACTAAAACCTCTGAAAAATCTGTACAAAACAACACTGTAAATAAACCCAAAATGGTGAATTAGAAAGACAAAACAGTGGTTGTTAATTCTGATAAAAACAAAGACAAAGGCACTCAAAGCAATGAAAAACATAGTGCAGAACTTATTAGCGTTAGCACATCAGCTAATGCTCTTGTTAAAACAATTTCGACAAATGTAAATAGAGGAAATCAGAAAAATGGCTTTGCTGATAGAGTGGCTATTAATAAGGCTGAAGAAAGCACTTCAAATAATCATATGCCTTTTAGTTTAGAGCAGGAAATTTCCAGAATCAAAATCTCTATTCCCCTTACTGAATTAGCTGTCCAGAATGTATATAGATTTCAAATTTTGAAGGATTTTAACATAGAAGAGAATAACGATACTGTCAATATTAATGATGACCAGCCAGAGCTCATATTTGGTCCTAAGATTGAGGGTAGATATCAAGAAGGACCAGTTCCTCCTTTTTATGTTAGCTTAAATGTTCATGACAAGATTTTGCACAACGCTATGCATGATTCAGGGGCCTCTCACAATTTAATGCCCAAAGCTGTAATGGAGAGCCTAGGCCTTGAAATCACCAAACCTTACAAAGATCTTTACTCCTTTGACTCAAGCAGAATGAAATGTTTAGGATTAATCAAAGACCTCTATGTAAACTTAACACAAATACCAGCCAAATGTTTAGTAATGGATATTGTAGTGGCTGATGTACCCCCAAAATATGGTATGCTGTTATCAAGGTCTTGGGGAGCTAAGTTACAAGGAACTATGCAAATGGACATGACATATGCAATCATCCCTGTTTTCAATCAGACTAGAAGACTTTACAGGGAGTCTCATATACAATACATGGTTACTAGCCAAGAGAGACCGCAAAACTCTCCCCTTTATTCTGTAAATACAAGCCTTGACTCATTTATCCTTTTCAACGATGAAACATTCACTGAACAAGTGACCTTAACTTAATTAATGGCAGATAGAGAGGAGGAGGAAGACAACAAAGAAGTGTCAAAACAATTTTCTAAACCAGAAAACTGCAGCAAACAAAACACAAGTCTAGAGTTACAAATCATTCGGCCTTTGGTTTTAAACCTTGAGAGTCAAAAAATCAATCCTCAACGCAATGAAAAACCTAAGGAATTAAAACAAATTCAACAAAGTGTTGATCTTCAAGAACAATCCAAAAGCACACTGGTTGAAGAGGATAGTAACCAAACTGCTGAACCAGAAACTATTCCTCTTTCAAGTATGAACTTCGATGGGTCTTGCACTAGGAGCAACGGTGGTGCAGGCGTCTGGATACACAACAATGAGTACAACCACACAGAAGGACATTCCTACAGATTAAATTTTCAGTGTTCGAATAACATAGCGGAATACGAATCCCTTCTTTTAGGCTTACACTTGCTAAAGAAATTAGAAGCCAAGATAATTAAAATGCATGGGGATTCAAAGTTAATAATTAAGCAAGTGAATGGGGAATACAGTGCCAAACACCCCAGATTTAGAGCCTACAGGAACGACGTCATGGATTTATTGAAAAATTTTGAGGAATCCCAACTTATTTTTGTCCCAAGAGAAAAGAATATCATGGCCCACAATTTAGCTTTTGCTGCTAGAACATGCTTAACACCTTTTGAAACCAAACAGTGTACGACCCAGATTAAATTTAGACTAGTTGTCCCTAATAACGAGAAATATTGGCAAGTTTTTGATAGAGACAAACAAATAGAAGACTTCTTGCAGTCCAGAAATGAATTTGAACTACCAAGTTCAGATTCAGACTATGAAATAGACTTCCCTAGTGAAGAAAATCTGCTTGATGAAGAATAAAACTCTCCAAAGATAGCTGATATAAATCTGATATCTAACAAACTTGAAAACAAAACAGAAACAATTGCAGAGTTAGAAACAGAAGACTTAGAAATTATACAGTCTAAAAATCAAAGTTTTCCAAAAGGTCTGGTCCCTTTAGAAGAGCTGTTTGATTTCAATGATGTACCCAAGAAGCCAAAACTGGAGCCTGCGGAAACTGAAGTTGAAGAGTGTAATATAGGCAGTGAACTAGAACCAAAGATGATCAAACTGTCTAAAACTTTACCAGCTCACATCAAACTGAAATACATAGAGCTGTTTAAATAATTTTCATACCCAACTTAGCTGAACTCCTTAGAAACATAACAAACATGCTGAAAAATAAGCAAGGAGTTAAATGGACCTTGGAAGTAAAGAAATATTTTGAGCTAGTGAAACAAGCATTAACCAAAACACCAGTTCTAATAAGTCCTGATTTTTCAAAAGTTTTTTATATTTTTTCATTTGCATCAGAACATACAATAGCTGTTGTCCTATTGCAGAAAAACCCACAGGGACAAGTGCAGCCTATTGCATTCTTTAGCAAGGCAATGAGAGATTCTCCTCTAAAGTATAACATCATGGAAAAGTAAGCTTTTGCTTCGGTCAAAGCTTTAAAAGACTTCAGAGTATACATTTTGCACTCCCACATCATTGCCTTTGTCCCAAATTCAGTTGTGAAAGACACTCTAACACAGGACCCAGATGGTAAGAGAGGTAAGTGGATAGCTGTGATACTTGAAAATGATTTAGCAATAAAGCCCAATAAACTCATTAAAGGCCAAGGACTAGCTAGATTAATGGCAGAATCAAATGTTGAAGTTCTTGATATTAATATGATAAATGCTTTAGATGAACAAGAGGAACTGTCAACTCCCATTATTGAAGATAATTTTATGAATTCCTCTTGGTATGATGATATTCTATATGTTTTGCTTAATTTGAATTCACCTCCTGGTTTATAAAAAACAAAGGAAAGGTTTTTAAATTTAAAAGTTGTAAACTACTGCATTATAGATAAATGTCTTTATTAGAAAAATGCAAGTGGGTTATTGCTTAAATGTTTGCCTGAGAATGATGCAGAGAAGGTTAAGCATGAGTTCCATGAAGGAGAATGTGGAGGCCACCTCTACTGGAAGACTACAGCCAACAAAATCCTTAGAGCTGGTTACTATTGGCCCACCCTCTTTCTAGATGTACACAAAATGATCATTGCATGTCATAAATGCCAACTTTTTGAAGGAAAAAGAAAATTGCTTCCCTTACCTTTGCATCCAATCACTGTTGAAGCTCCTTTTCAACAGTGGGGTTTAGATTTCATAGGAGAAATACATCCACCATCATCTGCCCAACATATATGGATTCTCACTGCAATAGAATACTTCACCAAATGGATAGAAGCCATCCCTTCTAGGCAAGCAAATGACTCTGTAATCATAAAATTCATTGAGACTCATATCCTCTCTAGATTTGGTTGTCCTAGGAAGATCATCACTGATAATGCTGCAGCATTTGGATCCAAAAATATGGTTGAATTCTGTCACAAATATCAGATTACATTGGGCTATTCTACTGCTTAATACCCTCAAGGTAATGGGCTAGCAGAATCCTCAAACAAGAGTTTGGTGAACATAATCAAGAAGTTGTTGGAGGAAAACAAGAAGTCTTCGCACACAAAGCTAGCACATGCACTATGGGCTGACAGATCAACACTTAAGAAATCTATTGGGATGTCACCCTATCAGCTTGTGTATGGTACAGATGCAATTTTTCCAACCAGCATTGGTGTACCAGTTATGAAGTTGATTCAAGAAGTGCAGTCTGAAGACAATGACATGTTCAGAAGGATTAATCAGACTATACATCTTCAGCAAACCAAAGAGGAGGTCTACAACAAAGAATTACAAAAGCAAGAGAGCATCAAGAAGCTTTTTGACAGAAGGACAAAGGCCAATAATTTCAATGTTGGTGACAAAGTGTTAAAGTGGGACTCAAGGAGAGAAGACAAGGGCAAGCATGGGAAATTTGATAACTTATGGCTTAGCCCTTATCTCATTCATTCTACTATTGGTAACAATGCCTATTTCTTGCAGGAACTGAATGGAGCTAAATTGTTTGGGGGTTTTGTCAATGGCAGGATGCTCAAACATTACTTCTCTTGACCATATAAGTTTGGAAGCCTTTTTATCTTTTTTCTCATTATAAATATTTCATCCATCATTGCATTCAAAGTTAGAAAAATTTAAAAATACAAAAATAGTAAAAGATAGAAAAGAGGGTAGATTGTAAAAACAAAAAAAGTACAACCGCATACTAAAAAAGAGAAACAAAATCTGAAAGTGTGCAAGCTCAAATGCCACTCCTGAAAAACACACTTCTAGTTAGTCATACAGCCTAATCATGACTAATTAGTTTTCAATTTACTGCTGATAGGTTAGTGAATTTGATTTTCCAAACAACTTAATCTTGGTTTATCAGTTAGGGAGATTAGGATAGAAAATAAAGGTTCAAACAAGCTCAAAATCTGAACCTCAGTTTTCAAAATAAGGATGGCTTTAAACTGTTTAATTTTCAAGTCAAAGACAGAAGTAAACTGGTTCTGATATGCTCAAAGCTTGAACCATAGAACAAAGAAAAAACAGCTCAAACAAACTCAAAAACAGAGCTGAAGAAAACAGAAGGATGTGCTTAAAACTTTCAGATCTTAAGCCTTCACCATTTTGATTTAATTTTCTCCAAAATAATAAATCTATGTGTAGCTTGTTTTTATGCCATAGATCAGCAACAAGTTAGACTGTTCAATCCAGACTTGTATGCTTTTAAATTTCTATTTTAGAAATTAGTGAATAAAAATCTGTTAGACAGTTTAATCCTAACAGATAGTAGTTAGGTAGAGAAGCTTATGAACTCAACTGTATAATCTGAGTTCATGGAGAAATAAGAAGTAGACTTAGATCAGATTTTTTCTTTCAAAAGAATAAAATGTTTGTAAAAGAGTTTTCCAATCCAAATGCACTCTGAAAGAAGAAAAAATGTTAGATCAGTATGATTGGGTAGGTAGAAAGCTTGTTTGATGAAGTTCCATTGTTTTTCATGGTTGCTAACATTATCAGAACAGAAGAAGATCATCCAAGTCAAGAAAGTTGCAGCCCAATGGATGAGGCATTGATCAACATCCTAGAGAATAAAAGTCTGAAATTCTTGATGCCTTCAAGAAGGCACCATCCCCATGTGGAGCCACTGTTAGCCACCTATAAAATTTGTCATATCAAATGGTGGCTAAATCCTTTTTTGAAAGCCTTCAAGAAAAAATTTTATTGCCAAATTGTTAGTTCTTGAATTCTTATGAAGATATTTTATCTTTTGTTTATTCTTCACTGCCGTTTCCCTCTCAATTCTGAAAATATGTTGTTTTCCTGAAGAAAAGACTGCTGCAAAACTCCATTTTTCCCTCATTTTACCCCTCCTTTCATTCACTATTAACCTTCATTTTTATCTCCTTTTTCCCCATGAAATTCCTCTTTTTTTCCCTCATTTCCCTTATTCCTTTCATAAAAACCCCTTTGATAAAGTTTAAAACTCCTTTTTGCCTTATCACAAGCCTTCACTCCCTTTGAAAATCCTTGAAAATTCATAAAAAACAGTCTTTTTAACTATAGACTTTATCCCCCTTCGGCTAAGCCCCCAAACCACTTCCCCACCATATACCCACGCTTGGGACTAAGAGTTAAAGTCCCGAAGGTGCTTATCGCATTGGGGAATTCATGTGTAACGCGCTCCTTTTGTTGCATTAAAATTTTCGATGCAATTGGCTCCCTTTGTTATAAACCCCCAATCCCTTGCTTCTGTTGTAAAACCTTGAGCCCGCAATCGGGCGCTAAAATGTTATAAAAAAACCCTCCCCGATGCGATTCCCTTTGTATTTCATGAAAAACCTGCTTTTATTATGTTTCAAAGAGTCCCACTGGTTCATTGTTTTAACGAATCCCAGCCATTGATCTAAAACAATCAAATGGTCTTCGAGATCTTGCATCGGAGATTTCCATTGGGTGCGTTTGAATATTTTATTATCCCCTCCCAATTGGCGATCTTTCGTTGGATTTCCAACCATCGATCTATTCCGCCATTCCCAAATCCGACAGTCCCCATTTTTCTTTTCTATAAGCCCATCCCTCCACCTTTGGACCTCGAATTCATTCTCCGTCATCAATCTGATCCTCAGATCAACGGTCTACCTTCAATCGCATCGGAGATTTTCATTGCGCCTTTCCTCTCTCCTCCGTCGATCGCAATCTTCCGATTGCATCTGGGCCGTCCATTGCATACCATCCGACGGTACAAATTGAAGCTCGCGACCTTGGTTAATTTCATGAAGCCCCGATTTATAAAGTTTTTTGGGGAAATTTCCACCGTCGATCTCTACAGATCAACGGCCCTCATTCACCCTTTCTCCACCCGACCCGTGTGCCATATTTATTTCATTAACCCACAGATCAAATCTGAGCCATCGATCTATTTCATATGACGGCCCAGATTTATCTCGATAGTCCCAACTCTTTTGGGTCCTACCCCTTCCAGATCAAGTCTCCACCGTTCATTCCTATGATCATACGGTCAAGATTGAAACTGCCTTACCCTGCCCCACCTCTTTCCATCTGTGCATCTTACCCTCTGTCACATGCGATCCGCACCATCAGATCTGTGCCCCTCCATCCAATGGCTTTCATCGAGTTTCACATTTTTTTTGCGCCAAAGGTTTAAGGCCAAAAAATTATGTGAAAAAAGTGGTTTTCATCTGGACACGTGGCGGGCGGCTGAGTGTATCGCATTTTTTTTTGAGAAATTTGGAAAACACTCAAGAGCAGCGCGAAAATAGTGGTTTCTCCAGCGGAAACCACCCTTCCCATTTTCATTATATTTTCTCGAAATAGATCTTCGCCGTTGATCTCTGCAAATCAACGACCCACATTCATTCTCGCCTTTTTAATCACCCTCCGCCCATCCTCCAAGGGACTTCATCGATCAACCTTTGCCGTTGATCTCTGTGGACCGATCTCATCCGACGGTCCAGGTTATTTTAGAAACCCCAAATTTCATCCATGCCTTTTTTGCTGCCGATTAATGTTTTTTCCCATTTTTATTCTATTTTTCGTCATTTCATTATAAAGTGATCCCTCCATTTTATATATTTACGATTTCTCTCAACCGTTGATATCTACGGATCGACATATCTAACTTAATCTCTCCACTGTTTTTTCAAACTGCCTCCCATCTAACCCCCGCAAAGAAATCCTCGCCGTTGGATGCTTTCATCCAATGGCTACGATCTAACCCCAGCCTCCAAAGCAGTTAAACCCAAAAACGCAGGATTTTCTTAACTTTTTCTTGTTTTTGCAGGTTTTAATGGTTGTTTCCATTATGTTAAAAGAAAATCAAAGGCTGAGGATGACGATCCCCCACGCCTTTGTTTATAAAAAAAATCATTCTACGAGGTTCAACATCATGTTTCATCAGTCCCTCATGAGCACTGATGCCATTTTAAAATCCTCTGCACACCTGCACATCAACAAGACACATCAAGCTAAATCAAACAGAGAGTATCAGTGTGAAAAGATCCAGTCACAGCAGAGATGAAGAATTGAAGATGGTTTACACAATTTTTGAGGGATTACGGCCCAAATCGACTAATCTAAAGCCTAATCCACTCAATTAAATACAGTTTGAAGAATAGAATACATAATTTAGGCCTAATTAAGCCTAACACATAGAATTAAAGCAAATTAATAGTGATTAAAGAAGGACAATCATATCTATCTATCCAAGAAAGCCTCCATTGCCAAATCAAAGTCTAATTGAATCCTCTCAGCTACCAAAAGCCACCTACAGCCTCAAAGCATTCAAAGAGGCCTAGTTATTGCAAGAACAGAAGGTATTCACCTCAAAGCAACTGAATAGTTATTTCAGATCAAAGAACATATTAAAAATTGTCAGCAGAGTTATTACAAGGATAACACAGAGCCTTAAAGTCAACAAAATCTTCCCAGCGAGCTTATTACTTAATATAAGACAATTAATACAGAGAAATATCTGAAATCTTCTCCATTGAGCCCCTCAAAGGCTAGGAAGCATTAAACTGTATTAATTGAGACTGTAGATCTTTTCTCTCATTCCACCTCCTCATTTTCCTATAAAATCTTCTTGAGGATCTCATTGTAAAGGGTTGGTTGCAGGACTTTGAAATATACTTGTGCTGTAAATTTTCTACATGTAAATAGTGCTCAAAGGCTCTTGAAGCTCTGTTTGTAATCAAATAAGTTAGGCTGAGAAGAGAAGATGATTTTTGAACTAAAACATTAGTGTTGAAGAATGTAACTGGATTGACATCAATATACAAGCTAATTCTTGGGATCCTGGTCTATATCACTGGTGAAGTGCTTCTTTCTGTGTTATTTTTTTCCTTTCATGTATGCCATTTTGTCCACTTATTCTCTGATAAAGAACAACAAGCATAGAGTTAGGATTTACTATTTACAGTACCCTTCTCTGACTGATAAGATTTATCTCAATGTTTTCCTCCAAATTGTGTGTTTAAGAATGACTTAAGTGTAAACATTATCAAGGAATGTTGGTGTGCCCCTGTCATGATGTGCGAAGCTTGAAAGGAAGTTCTTGAATGATATTTTCATTATATGCTTAGGAGAGTTGGCTAGAAAATTTTATGGTTTGCCCTGTCTTCTAGTTCTTTCTTCAAAGGTAATTCTGAAAGTTTCCCTAAGAGTATGTTGAAAGCAGTTTAGATTTAAAAGTATCTTATCTAATCTTAAGCTGCACTTTGTTTTTCTTCTCTGTTTTCATCCCTTCTAAAAGTAATTATGTGGATTACTGGATTGTTTGTCTGTTGAGTTAGCTTTAATACAAACTTGTCCAAATAATTCTATGGTTAGCCCTGTCCTTTGGTTGGTTTTAAACAATTACTTAAAAGGATTTTCTTGTTTGGAAAGACTGATAAATCCTAGTTGAAATTATTGTCTTTTTCCACCCCTTCAACACTTTTATTGTTCCATTCCATCATTTTATCTAAAATATCTTGTGATATAGATGACTTTCCCCTTGGACCACTCTTGAAATTGTTGCGAAATTAAACCCTTTTATGACTCCATAGCCCAATGAACTAAAAACTAGCGTCATATCTATCCTATCAACCAAAGCTTGTTTTGATTGCTTACAACTTCACACCTTTGAAACTCTTTCATTTTAGGACTTTCCACTCAACTAAAAATCATGCTCAACCATCCAAAACCAAACAAAAACCCTTGTTCTTAATAACTAGCCTAATATCACACATAAAAAGCCTTAAAGATAAATCAATCTTTGCACTTATAGAGATATCCCTCTCTGGATTCAGGAGGGCTAGATCCTAGAATCCCAAAGTGGTTCAAGTGTTCTCTCTACAGCTTTGGTCTCACCAATCTGTTGAAATTACAGGGAGATAATAGAAGTGTGTGAGAAAAAAGTGAAAAATCACACAGTTTTAATATGTGGTATGTGTTGATACTTTACACATCCCCTATTAATCTATGCTTGATTGTTCCTTGGTATAATAAAATCATGTGCAAATAGTGGGTCGCTTACAACTTTGCCTAATTAATCTAAGTGATTAACTAAAGGGAGATGGAAAATTATTAGAAGAGATCTTTCATATGATTGCCTAGGGTCACCCAAAGGTGCAAAGGAAATTGAGATTACTTTCTTCTCTTAAGATAATTATTTCCTGGTCCCAACTCCTAGTGCAAAAATTTAAACTAAAATTAATGATCTAACTAGGAAAAATGAAAACTAGCTAAGCATATGTGGATTAGGACCACTTACACCAGCTAATTATATATGTGTTTTTGAAGTCTATTTTCACAAAAATAAGTTATTTCAGATTCCAAGTAAATTCCCTCCTACTTAAACTATGTGGTTTTTTGTGAAGATAAACTTTAAAATTTAAAACTAGCAACTAGCAATACTAAAATGCAGCCAAAAGAAAGTTCTAAATAGTCGTGGGACACCACACACAGTGCTGGAATTTTTTCTCTAGGCTACCAGCCACTTTACAATTGGTAAATTGAGGAAAATAGTAGAGAATGTTGGTCTCTTGTTTCCGCGCACAAAATTCACACAGGCGTGCAACTTGCGCGCAGGTCAGAGTTGAACTCGTGCAACCCTCTACGTTTGTCTGAGAAAATAGAGCACAGTTTTCATGAAAATGAAATTTTTGGAACTTCTAAACTTCAAAATTTCACTGTGTGTGAATGAGCAGAGAAGAAAAGAAGGGGAGTTGTCCCAACAACACTCCAAAGCAAAGAGAAGGTCCCTGCAACAAGCGCAACCACTTAACTAAAGAATTAAAGCTAGTGGAGTTGCCAATCCTATTTTTGTGGTCTTGTGCACAAGTGTACCAATCCATAATTTCTTAGGAGGATTGGTCGCTGCCTCTAAGCTTTGATCACAAGAAGAAAAAAAGGGTTAG